>SNQJ01S0041803.1:179173-196985 GCA_010110895.2 Picea sitchensis
TTTTATTCACTTTGAATTATAATACACTCATCACTTCACTTCATTATTTACCTTTTAAAATCTCTTAAATCACTTTGACTATTTTGACCTTTTGGGGCTTCTAGATGATATATGAGGGTCCTCCAACTTTCTAAGGCCATAACTCTCAAACCGTGAGGAGTTATGTGACATTCCACATACCACAAGAAATGGAATGAAATTTACTATCCATATATAATATTATTACCTTCAAATATATCAAAAATCATACCTTTATCCATCAAACAAACTTGGGTCCATTACCCAAACCTAGGTTCTCCAACTTCACATGGTCATAACTCTCTAACCGTGAGGAGCTATGTGATGTTCTACATACCACCGGAAATGGAATGAAAAGAAATATCCATCTAGGATAGTTTCCCTGACAAGTTCGTTGTCCTTCATCTCATTATTCCACAATTAAGCATGGGTTCTCTTACTCCACAAACTGCCTTCCCGTGAGGACTTTCACAATAAGGGGACCACTTTGGAGTTCATCCATATTTACTTCTTATCAACCATGACAAAACAATAATGAGTCATATTTACATCAAACAAACTTGTGTCCATTACCCAAAACTTTGTGCTACAGGGCTTTCTTCAAGGGTTGACGTTAATGAAAACCAACCTTAATCAACATCAACAACACTCAGAAATTAATTTGTTCCTCATCATACAATATAGATCAATTCTTTGGAACCATGATCATTGCATGAATCGACCCTCTCAACTAGAAAACAATATAAATGTTGCATTGTTTCAGGTGGTTAGGGTAGGAATGTATCATGGTCAACCAACCAAGCCAAAATACATGCAAACACCAAGACAAAATATGGTTAAGAAACCTTCATACAATATTGAATGGAGGAAATGATTGAACTAATTACAAGGTCCTTTGGAATTCCTTAACATATTTTGGCTTCTTTGGGATGTGGAAAACAAGGTTTCATAAAAACATTGCAAGACATCAACACTTTAATCACCATTGACAGTGGAATACTTCTGCAATTTTATGATAGTCCTGGATAGCGTTTTGGATAACACATCGGAGGTAATGTCAAGTCTTTAAATATAAGGATATATCCATCATACATTTGTGTGATACCTCATCTAATAAAATAATTAAATGAGCCAAAATAATGTTGGATAGAAAAAGAGATATATGTGTTAAGAGGGAGGCTTACTTGTAAGTGCAACTTAGACTAGGTTATAATAGGGTAACCCCCTTCCATTATACCTAATAAGGGTTACTAGACTATAAATTAGGTTAAGGAACCATATATATACTTTCAGTAACTAAGTAAAGTTAGGATATCTATAAGGAAGGTATGTGAGTTAATGTTTTGGTGATTATTTCATAGTAAGGTTTTGGTGATAACCTAGTAGAAGATAAGGTACGTTAGGGTACTTCTCCTCTAAATTTACTTTCCTAGTAGGTGAGTAGGGGAAGACAAGCTATATGCCTTTTTAGAATCCCATATTCAAGTTATATGATTTACCTAAATAAGGATTTGTGAGATATGAATTTATGATGTTAAAATTTTAGGATGTTCATGTACATATCATGAAATCAAACTTAATTCATGTTATTTTTAAGGTTGTTTAGTTGAATCAATTAAATTGTTATTTAGCAATGAATGAGTCAAAACCTACCATAACTAACACAAGTGGAACCCTTAATTCATTGTGGTATAATTTTTCCTTGTAAATCCTTGAAGCAATACATCCTAGGATTTTGATCCCCCTCACCAAATATTTCATTGTTATGATAAATGAAAATGAAAATTGAACTTGTCTAAGGTACCATAACCACCTAAGAGTTCCAAACATTCAAAATATTGTATTTAATTTAAGAGGGGCATTTCCATCATGATCATCTTAAGTATCATCGTCATTATATGACTATAACCTAGTTGATGTATAAATGAAGTCCTTTAGTACTAGTAACCCCACCCTAAAATGTTTCTAATGACAATGATAAAAGCACCACTAAGACATCATCAATATACTAGCAAATACCAAAACCTACTTGGAATAACCTACACTTTGATGGTGCTTCATAGGGATTGATAATAAATGATGGTGTCATCCAAGAAAACCAAAGGCACTTGGCATTGGCATACTTTGGTTACATGTGCAATAAAAAGTTACAACGAGGCTAAGTTCAAATCCTATTGCAGGATTTCAAATTAGAAAGCGATCATCTACAAATACAATAATTATAAAAGCACTTGATTGTTAAGTGTTTATGGGGTTAATAATGTTTTCTCTTTATGCTATTATTTATCTAATGACTTAAGTAAGTGGGCCAATTGGGTCTGAATTCATACTCCTTCTCATCCAAATGGGTCCCAAGTCTCTATTGTTATAGGGTCTAGTCTATTGTTATCTTTGATGGTGGATGTGGGTCAAGTATTGTAATATGGAGTTGGGATATAATAACATATTTGATCACTAGTACATTTGGGTCAAATTCCGACGGCGTGTTCGATGTAATTGCCACTTTATATTATCAGGAGAATGACAAACAACGAACCCCCTCAAACGTCGTTTCACATGACGTCTCTTTTCCGATGACATAGATTTCGTCGTTCGTCTTGGAGGTGGCAAGACCAACGTCTTGAACATGGCAAGACCAACATATGGAACGTGGAAAGAGAAACATTTGGAACGTGGCAAGAGAGATGTCTTGAATGTGGCAAGACCGACGTCTTGAACGTAGCAGGAGAGACATCTGGAACGTGGCAAGAGAGACGTCTTGAATGTGGCAAGACCGACGTCTTGAACGTGGCAAGAGAGACATCTTAAATGTGGCAAGAGAGACGTCTGAAACGTGGAAAGAGAGATGTCTTGAATGTGGAAAGACCGACATCTTGAAGGTGGCAAGAGAGACATCTAGAACATGGCAAGAGCGACGTTAAGAGGTATCATCTCCAACGTGGTTGCTATGGGAGCGACACTCCAAGATGTCGCAATAGCGACTGTGTTGTGGGTATTTAAAAAAAAAATACAATATCAATATCGAGAGGGATAGGTACATTAACCTTTGCTAAGACACTATCCATATCAATATTTAAATCTATATCATCAGTCTTAGGCAAGGTTGGTTGAGGAGGAGGAATAACTTCCAATGGTAAAGGGGGTCTTGTCTAATGAGGTTTAGGATCACTAGGATATGTCTCAAGTGTGTTATCACATGAACTTGCAATTGTTGAGCTAAAGTCCAAAAGCTCAAGTCCAATCATGCGTAATAAGTGTGCAAAAATATACTAGAGAGTAAGTCCTTGTTTTTAGATAGGATCAAAATAATACTTTACTTTCTTGGGTATGTCGAAACAAGTGCCATCTAATACAAGATCCTATATACCAATGAGATAGTTGAGCAACAGAAATTCCAGAGCCTTCACTAAAACCTATGACAATTTGTTTGACATTTAGCAGACAATTATATCATCAATAATACAACTTGAATTCATTGCAGGTATTGCTTTGTTTCCTTTGGCTAGCACAACAAATTCACACATAGCATGCAAGTGTTCTGTATATATACATTGAGCAGCAGAGCAAATTCATAGAATGTAAATTGTAGCAATTCAAAACAACCATAATAGATTTGGACTCTAGATACAAATCTCATAATCTCTCATGCCAAGACATTTGAAAATGCCAAACCATGTAAAATTCAATATCCCAATACTTGGTCAGAACAAGGGGCCAAAAAAGAAAAATTTAAATACTTCAACAACTATAGCAAATTTGGCCTACAGATATACAACACATATGTATTCCAAGTTTAGTTTCAAATAACAAGCAATGTTACTGTTACATACACAGCTAATCCATATAGTTTCAAATAAAAACCAATGTTAACTATCATATACACAGTTAATCCGTGTAGTAGATATATTAAGTGACTAAACATCACAGTCATTTTTCATGTCATTTTTCATATCATTTTTTGATAACAAATATTAGTTGGCCCTCAAAAGAATATTTGTCTACACCACCACCATATAAGTTGGCCAAATGTATATTAAGCCAATAAAGCCCTGTCTTTCCTAATGGTCGACCCTCAACAAATTATAGAAGTCCTCAACACATGTCTAAACCTAGATGATTTAAATACGGATGCATTGGGTAAGCACGCCCTTGAAAATCCAAGTTATGTGGATAGTAAAAACATTCTTCATCCTTCATTTTCCTTGCAACTTGATCCAGGAAAAGAGCAATAACTTGAAATCACATACTAGCATCAAAGAATTTATGTAGAAATCTAGTAAGCTAGATGTAAGAGTAATGTGGAGTATCTTACAGTAAGTTTTAATTCCACATCACAACGTTGAGAGTGCCTCTCACTATTTGTCTCCTTTTCCTTCTTTAAACACCATTTCCAACGTTTAATCTCTATTTCATCTTCTATATCTGGTTTCTCAGTAATGGGCACCTGCCAAGCCATTTTCACTTCATCAACAAACCATGCTTGATGATGCACAAACAGTACAAATCTCTACATTTTCTACACTTTTGTCTCAAGTATGTAAAATCATTGATACTATATTATACAGAACATCACAATCCATTTAAAATCACGACAAATACTAAAAAAAGAAAATCAACTTACATCCTCCCGATCAATCAAGTCTGCAAGGCGACCTCCTCCTACCGAAAGCCTATCTACCACATTGATGTAGGAGCATCATAGGCAGCTAGCCAAGCAAGTGTAAAGGCGAATAACAGTTGGAAGAGCACCAGCGCACATTTTGAAATGTTTTGACAAATTAATGAATGTATATTAATGTAATAGCTAAGGGAAGCATACTTACATTTATATCTTGGAGATGTGAACAGATTTGGAGTGATTGCTCTCATTTGTCGAATGTAATAGGCATTTAAGTTTGTTTAATGCAAGTAGGTAGATATGAATGTTGGATTAGACAGTTTATAAGCGTAGGAGGGAAAACGGATGATAGACACCCTCACCCTTGTACCATTGTATCATTATTCAGAATTCGTAAGTTGTAGAGCTGCATAAGAGAATAGAGGAGAATAGAGAATTTTATGCATTTTTGCTATTGATATTTACCATGTTCAGGAGCACTGGAATTAATAGAAGAAATATTTGATTCCAAATCTTATGTATTTTTTATGGTTGTTGGAACCACCCATTGAATGGTATGTTGCAAGTTTTTTTTCATTCTCTGTATGCATTTCTTTCAATGCTATGTGTGTTTGTAAGTTCAGGAATTCTCAGTTTAATGTTTGAATTCTGGGTAAGGGGAGAATGAGTTTCAATTGTCTCTCTTTCTGAGAACTCCTGCAAAGATTGCAGTGGAGGGTCCGCAAGGAGTGTGTCGACCAGACTCTGAGTTTTATCTCAGAACTCTCATAAGAGATTTAGATTGTGTTTTGCAGACCCAAGAGTTGTGCAAGGTGTGCGCAGGCCAAGTAAAGTCTTGGATTCCACAAATCTAGGAGGAATATTGAGAGACTACTGTTGGAAAGAGTGCACAGGGTCAAAGACTCAAATAACCAGAGGTTATTTGAAATTTTGCTGTAAGGAGTGCGAGCTGGGATCCTTTTGGAAGCTTGAGTTTACAAGTGAAAGCTTAGGAGTGTTAGAACCTTTGAATTGTTCCAAAGGGAGACGGAGGTCGAAGTTGTCTCAAAGGAGTTTGAGAAGTCGAAACAGACGATGGAATCGCTTCAAGAAGAAGTGTCGAAGTCTCGTGAGTCGTTGGATCTCGTGGAACAACGAAGGGATTAAGACTGAGTGTCTTTCAACCCCCTTACACTCAGGAGGGATAGTGACCGTCAGATCCAGATCAACAGGAACCGTTGATCTCATATGTGAATTCGCATATCGGGGATTGGGAAATGGAGTGACCAGTGGTTTGAGCCTAGCATTTTGGATACTCGGTCGGCAAAATCTTGATACAGCATGAGTTGTCAGACCGAGGGAGGCCCATAGTCGTTGATCCTATTGAAGGTGTGATTTCAGACTTCGGGGTTGTGTGGAGGAAGAGGAACAACCATCCATTGTTCTTACAAGTCGTGAAAGCTGAAACCCCAATGGAAAGGTGGCAGGGACCCCACCCTGTATGCAGAGTAACAAAGGGTTGACAAGTGGCATATGTCCGTCGCTTGGGTGGAGTCAATGCTCGTCGAAATTTTGCATTTCGAGGATTCACAAGGAAAGAGCACGAGGGCTTGGTGCTACAAATCGTGAAATCGAAAGTCACGAAAGGCTCAGGTGTGGTCATATTGGAAAAGGGGCTGAAGAGGAGGCTTACACCTTAAGCCCATTCACAATTTCGCATTTCATCTATTGCTAAGGGCAGTGGCATTTCATTCGAGTGTCCAACTCGTGAGGCTCGAAATCCTTTGCAAGCTTAACAAGGAGTTCAGTTAACCCTTGTCGTTGTTTAGAGAAGATCCTACGTGGATCTTGGCCTGAGGGCAAGAGGTCTGCAACACACATCAAGAATTCTTTTATTAATTCTCCATTTTTTTGAGCCAAGTGTATCTAATGCCTGCAAAGGGAAAAATAAAAACTCTTAAATATGTAGTCAAATCAGATTCACTTGATATACATCAAAAATAGAACCACAAAAAGTTGAGCTCAATAAGGTGATAGAAACCTTAGCTAATCAGGATTTAGTATGTTGTTTAAAATAGGTTCAAATTAAATCCAAAAGGGAAATGAACATCTAACACACATTAAAGTGCCTCTACAAACCAGTGGGCCAACCACACTCCACCTTGCATTCAAGCTATGTCAATAAGAATTGAGGTATGCAACAATAACACACTAAATCCATACCTGATATACTCTCTATATCTGGTTCCTTTGAACTCTCTTCATTGCTTGTCGTTTCTTATTTGCCCCATGTATGTGCATTACATAAGAAGGAAAGATTAAATAACCTCCCTTACCATACCTAGAATGAATTAGAGTAGTCGCTTTTAATACCATGCTCCTTTTCAAAACAATCAGCATACCAAAGCAAGTTCTATATAGTATTGATTACCAACAAACTAAATGGAACAAATTCAAATTAGAAACAACAATCCTATATTGAAACAACGGGGACAATATTAAAGAAAATACAATCAAGACATACAATTATAAACTGCACAGGTTTTTCATTGGCTACAAGTTTTAATAGTAGGTTGAATGCTTGTAAAGTGAGATGAAACTTTTGAGAGGCCTCTATAGCATTTTTTTGTTTGTTGCCCCATTGGAAATAGATGGCAATTTTTATTTTCATACAAAATATTTTCTATTTTATTCCTTTGATAATCTTTGCAATACAAAAATTCATAAAATAGCCAAGATTTTTCTGAATTACAATATGCTTTGCTCATGCACTTTGTTAAGAGTAAGGCATATGCCTACACAACCCTCCAACAAACTCAAACATCATTGGTTTGTCGTAGAACTGCAAATTTCCTTTCAAAACTTGATGAAGACAATAGGAATTTTATTATGCCAAAGCTCTTGCAGAACAAACTCATACCCTGTCCAAAGAATAGGTTTGACCAACATTGGCATGTAAGGGATCACCATGTGCCTTGCCTGTAAAGGAAAATAAACATCCATAGTAAGGAACAATAAAAGAGTAATGCATTTTTAAAGCTTTCTTTCTTTCTTCTCAAAGTCTTGTCAAAAGATATAAAACGGACATCTCAAGAGCTCACACTTTCTCAAACCCATCAGTTCTGTAGGAAACCATCTATAGAAAAATTAAGTTTGATATCTTGAGAAACGTTTTCCAAAAATCTATTACTACTTATTGACCACATCAAAAATTAATCTTAGACGATTTAAATAATCCCTCAATAATATGGTTAGATTTTCAGCATATCATTCTTTCAAGTCCCCTCTTCACCAGTGGATCACATTCTATAACACCAAATCTCTTCATGCAATAATCTTGGATGATAATTTATGGCAACTAATTAGCATTTGAAGTCCACAAATAAATGTCATCACCTTGTTTATAAGGATACTTTCACCTTGTTTATAAGGATACTTTACTCACAGATAATGATATAAATACAATTTTACCGTTAGCATCCACTATCAAGAAATAACCAAGACTGGTGCATCACCAAAAAGAAAAAATAATGAGGCAAAAGAAAAAGATATTATATTACTGACCACTTCGAGGGGGGGTAATCTCCAAATGAGTTCATATAAATCAACATGTCCCCTTTGTACATATCATGTCTTATGTAAAGAGTGAAAGGAAGAAAAGAAGAATAACATAGTGATTGTAGGATATATAGTGTGGCTCTTATAGATCATGTTAAAAAGAGAAGATAATGAAAAAGGTAGATAAGGAGAAGAAGAGAGTAATATTGCGGGTAGATACATAACAATAATTACCTAATTTCCTACTTTGTGTTGGTCACCAAGCATAGGAAATTTAACCATCGTGTAACTAGGTATTTACTTGACAATCATTTGTAAATACTAAGAACAAGAAACCCCAAACTTTGAATAAGAACTTAAAAACTACCTACCAATTAAGTGAAGAGGAAGAAATTAGGCGCATGCTAACTTTCAAGCTCAGATCCAAAGGTACTTTGTCTCCAGCTATTGGTAAATCCTGTCCAAAATTGTTAGCATGTAAGGATGATCCTAAACTTCCCAATAAACCTGGAGAGTCATGAGTTGAAGTGGCAACGGTTGACACCTTATTATTTGCCAACCCATTAAATGCCTTGGCCTGAAATCAAACATTCATTTTAGCATTATTAAAAACACATTCCAAAAATTTGAACGTATTGAAACTTCTAAAAGAATTGCATATATCTTAACTTGTCAATACTAATGATAAGGACTAGAAGATACCATATCAATGGTCATTCTTGAAGACAAAGCAAGAGAGCTTGATGAGAGCTCATCAACATTACGAAAGTTGTTATATTCTTGACACTCATCCTTTTTTTCAATGTTCTTATTTGTATATGTACTATTCGTGGAAGTATCTGGATTACCACATGATGTATGATTCCCATTCCTCCTCCTGGCAATCCTCAAAAAATTATAAGCTTGTCACTAAACCAAGCTTACAAAATATTGAAAAAGAAAACTTTGATCATGTTTCATTAGAAATAAATGCTAACACCTACCAAATAAATTTTGATGAAAGCTTCCCATCAAATAGTGTGGAACATTGATTGATCTCTTTCATCTGTTTCTGAAACAAAGGAGCATCCTATGACATGAAATCATGCAAAATCACATCTTCACATATATTGATAACTAAATAAAAACAGTTTTAAAAGATGAAATAAATTATTATTCAACATTATATAGAATATTACAAGCAATATGTGATCGACCCAAAAATGTCGGGACTTGGAATAGAACCTTAAACTTGTCTTTGGAGCTAATTATTTTAAGCCTGTCACTAGGCTTTGTAATAGGATAAATATCAGCAACACGAGTGTCAACGTATCTTGGCTGCTTGGACAACTCAACTTTCTTAGGCCCAGAAACCATTGCATCATTCGATCTGCAAAATCAATATGTAAACACTTAATTCATGTTCCCATTGATCCATGTTGTGTATGTTTGATGGCGATGGAAAAAGTGAAAAGGATTTCATATACCTTGATTATTGTTTTGTGTGTGGCCCCAAGGGTCATCTCAATCAGTGGAACGATCCCTCCACTCCATGTTGTCGACAATGTGGGAAAAGGTCATAGGTTAAATTTCAATCAAGTTCCTCGAGGTTACCAAATATATTATGGTTAGTGGTTGAGTGGCCTTCGATTTCGATATTCTAGGGTAGAAGGTAGGATCAAACTATGTTTTCCTTAGACTATGTGTGCATGTTTTTCTGTATGTATTGATGCTCTAAATCGTTTGTATGGAAATTTGTGTGGTACAAGGTAGAAGGGGTTACCCTAGAAATGTTCAATGGAACAATTTAACTTTGAGGATAAATGATGAAGGGTTGCAAGTAGGAAGGGAATTCCTTGTTCAAATAGCAATTGGATTTCCAAGAGGGGTGGAGGTATGAAAAATGTTACAATTTACAACAAAGGGGAAAACCAACTACCTGTCGCTCATTTACAAACTATAATTACAAAAGGCACAAGTGCCTTCAAGAACTATTCAATCCAACCCATGAATCAACAGGTCCCATCTTATTTTTATTTTCACTCAATGAGTGTGGAGTGATCAGATCGTGGAGTATCCAACATGACAAGAAAGATATTGTAAAAGAAAAGAACATTAAATTGTTTAGTAAACGTTGATTGAAGTTCAAATGTGATATTCCAATTAAATTGTTTAGTAAACCTTGATTGAAGTTCAAATGTGATATTCCAACATTTCCCAAAGCTTGAATTTGGAGCCACAAATCATACTCAAACACTTCGACAATAAAGATATGGTAAAAGAAAAGAACATTAAATTGTTTAGTAAACCTTGATTGAAGTTCAAATCTGCTATTCCAACATTTACCAAAGCTTGAATTTGGAGCCACAAATCATACTCAAACACTTTAATCTCCCTCTAGAGTGAACACAATAGTTGGACAAATGGAATTGGTAATTCAACGAAAGCAGTAGTAAATACATATCCGTTGGACAAATTGAATTGGTAATTCAATGAATACATCCCTATCGTGACCATGAAAAGAAGATATAGTAAAATTTTACGGTTATCTTTTGTTGTTTATGTTTAAATGTGACATTCCAACATTTACTTTGATATAATTTAACTTTGAGTCATTCAAATGGCACAAAATTAAGCAGCCCTAATTCGTGGGTGGTAAATATTATCATTTGCAGCACTCTGTTCTATTTTGTGGCTCAAAACACATGTCTTCATCCTCCCGATATATCTTTGCAGCATTCTATTTTGGGGCTCAAAACATACGTCTCCATCCTTCCACGATATATCTTTGCAACATTCTGTTTTGAGGCTCAAAACATATTTCATCTTCTTCGCACAAATTAGTTATATCTTTGAAACATTCTGTTTTGAGACTCAAAACATATTTCATCATCTTCTTCCCACAAAATTATGGAATTGTAAGATGCACAGTAAAATGCGTTAATAGTTGAGATAATGGTTTAAGAAACTTGCGTTAATAGTTGAGATAACGGTTTAAGAAACTTGGATGCATTGTGTATGGATGAATTTGAAATTGCTGCAAAATGGGATCGTCAAAGTTTTGATTTGTTATTATAATTTGGGATCACACATCATACTCAAACATTTTATTCCCCTCAATAGTTAAACTTTTGAATTTGTTATTATAATTTGGGATCACACATCATGTATGAGTACAATGTGGGAGTGCAAACGCAGCTCCTAGATAATGCCAAAAATTTCATAAATAAAGAAAGAAAACAAACTGTAGTACAGCCTCACAATGTACATGGCCGTAAAAAAAAGGTAATTTGGATGAAAAATATGTGTTCCAGATTTTGGCAATTTGGATGAAAAATATGTGTTCCAGATTTTGGCCTGGAGTGGAAGATTGTTGACAGTGACTTGCTATGCATATTGAAGAAAAGGAGGTGGAACACTGTAGTCAGTTGCATTTGAAACATGAAAGGTCAGTTTATTGAAAAGAGGATATGGAAGACTAAAATCAGTGGCATTACCACAAAAAGGATCTGTAGGAGGATGTCAGCGAAATGAAGATGAGGGCGAAGCAATATAATAAAAGATATAAATATGTCACTTCAATGATCAATGATATGACTAAGAGGATAAATTAATAAGCCATGGAGGATATATAATGCCGG
This sequence comes from Picea sitchensis, assembly GCA_010110895.2. Taxonomy (NCBI): domain Eukaryota; kingdom Viridiplantae; phylum Streptophyta; class Pinopsida; order Pinales; family Pinaceae; genus Picea; species Picea sitchensis. The sequence goes on from SNQJ01S0041803.1 coordinate 190,967, forward strand.
AATCAGTGACGCCCATTTTATATGCGAGCCATGGTTTGACAAAATTAGGCACAGGGTTATAGATTTGGTAGCGTGACTCTGCTAAAAGGGCTACGACAAATTTAAGAGAAGAGATACAGATTTCAGTATTTTTTATTCTGGACTGAACATCTCCCTATCTTCATCAACCAAATTATAAAAGAAGTTTTGTATTATAAATGCCAAACATCTCCTTATCTTCGCAAACCTAATTTAAAACAAGAGTTGTACTACAGGTGCAAGTCTTGGGCAGTAGGCAAAATATTGACAGGTGTTGAAGATTTACCTCTTCTTGCATTCTGTCTCATGTGAAGACCAACATAGTGTCACAATATGCTGCAATACAGCAGAAGTCAAGCGCTTCCCTAATCCTGGAAAAATGCCTCTTTGCGGTTCAAATCAGACCCCTATATGCCCGGTACTATTCTGAAATATGCCATGGTGCAACGATTCGAATAGGAAAGACTGAGATGCCATTGCGAGAAGCCGAAGGGTTTCGACTTGCTCTGCCTTCGTTCACTTCATCTCGGTCGACTCTCGAGAGTGGCACTTTCAAAAATCATTTTCCCTTTACAAAATTTTGATTTTGAATATTGAAACATTTTCCTTCTCTTTGAATTTTGAAAAAGTGGTGTGTCAAAATGTTAAATGGGGTGATATGGGGTGTTGTCAGGGTAATACGGAAAGTGAATCTGAGGGAATTATGGATATTTGAGTTTGATTTCTTCTTTTTTAAAAGGTGGTGTGTTAAAATGTTAAATGGGGTGAGATGGGGTGTTGTCATGGTAATATGGAAAGTGAATCCGAGGGAAGTATGGATATTTGAGTTTGATTTCTTTGCTTTAGAGTTAGTTTTTTTTGGTTTATCCATGTTATTAATAGTTTATATATGTTTAAAAAAATAAATTAGTTTAAATGAGAATTAATAGAATATTTTTTAATTTGACAAAATTTATAGACAATATTAATTTAATAAAAATAAATATTATATAGGAAAAGTTTGTAAAGTAAATGTGTTGAGGGTTTTTTCCTTATAATTAAATTGATTGTGTTAAGGGTTATATATTTTAAGGTTGTCTTTACAAGATAAAAACCAACTTATTTTGGAGAGATTGGAGAGAGTTTTAGGTGTTTTTCTTTATGATAAGTATGATACATTATTAGTCACAAGGATTAGTTGAAGCAATCATGAGTCAAATGGGAGATCTTAGATCTCTCCCCAAAAGTTGGGGAGGTCATGGGTTTATCTATGTTGATCCCCTTGAGGTTAGGTGCTTGGAACTTAGGTACCAATATTCCACCATGTGGACTTTTACACGATGCAAAAGTTTGATGGTAAAAATATAATTTTAAATTTTAAATCAAGAATATTTTAGTGGTCAAAAAATGTGATGCATTTTCTCTTGAATGTCATCATACCGAAAGTTCACTTGAGATGAGTTGGAGCTCGGGCACATTTCTCTGCGACTAGGTTTTTCTCTAGCCGCCACCCTCATCCCTGATAACAGTTTTGTTCACGTTGCATTTGTTTGGAGAACTGACGACAGTGATCCTCGCTTTGGATCTACTGATGATCGCAGTCGGTATTTGTACTTGTTGAACCTACAATCTTTGAACTGTGCCATCATTTGTTGTGGGTCGTGTGCGTAATTTGGAGCTAGTTGAAGCTATTCATTGGCCTCTTCTTCATGGGTGGGCCTTCCTTGTCTACTGGCCATAACATATTTTCCAAAAGGGTTCATTCCATCCCCGTTATGGACTTGGGGCACTATGTGGCAAAAAAGAACTTTATCATTCTAACAAAGCGAAGTTTAGTCAGTAAGTTTTTAGGCCTTTGGCCCAATCCTAGGATTGTACTAGAATGGATTTCCAAGGATTGGATTGAGCAAGACCCTACTACTATGTTTTATTGTGGAAAATGTTTTTATGTATTTATTTTTTAAACCAAAGAAGATCGGGACCTGATCTTCAAATTTTGCCCCTGCTTCATGGGTTCCAGAGGAATGTTTCTTTCCCACTAGACTCTTGACTTTAACCTAGATATGGAGATCTCTATAGTTCTTGTATGGCTTAGAATTTTGTGCCTCCCCTTTATTTTCTAGGGCAAAGACATTTCAAAGCCATTGGAAATAAATTGGGTCGTTATATAACTCATTTTGAGCCTAAGGGCATTATTTTCACATGTGCCAAAATATGTGTGGACATGGATTTTGAAAAGCGACTCCCATGGGCGATTCAGCTCAACATGGAGGGTTGAGGTCATCTTTGGGCCCTTTCTTATGAGCAGGTACCTTTCAATTGTAACCTTTACCATGAATATAGGCACTTTGCCAAAAGTTGCTCTAAAGCCCAAGAAACTCAGCCATCTTCTAAGTTAAATCTAACTCCACATAACAATGTTGAACAAGGTTTCAAACAAATTTCAAGAAAGAATAAGAAACAATAGCCCAGGGGGGTACTCGACCTGACCATAGATCTCAGGCTTGCCCATCTAATCCATCCAAAACTATATTTGAAGCTTTGGAATCTCAAGATGAAGAAAAAGAGGGCTCGATTGAGGAAGATTCTTGGAAGAACAACCCATAAAGTAAATATGAGCCACCAACAAAAGAACAAAAGAAATCATAAAATACAACTAAAGGAAATGAGATCTCAATGAGGAATTGCACAACTACACATGGAAAGGAATCAGTTCCATAAACTGTGGATGGGACTCCAATTTGGGTTTCAACAACTCCCCACGAAAAGGACTCACCTTTAGTGGGGGAGGAGATCGGTGAAGTAAGGGAGGGAGAAGAGTCCTCTAAATCTCTCTCATTTGCAAAAATATCAAAGAAGAATCCACATCCTTCTCCCCCTTTAACAAGAGGAAGGAAATCAAATAAAAAATGTAGAGAGAAAGAAGCAAAATCAAGAACAAACCCAAAGAATTATAAACATAAAATCAAGATACATATTGTAATTGCTTTGTATCCTTTGGCTAGCACAACAACTTCACCCAAAATCAACTTGCAGATTGGCAAAGATTTTGATGCAGGTATTGCCTCATAAACCCATTTTGTCTCACAACTGTTATACATGTGAGATTATTCAACAAACATGTGGCAAGAGTACAATATTGCTTGTGTTTGTTTGGTGGCACTGGATATGTGAACAAAGAGTATAGTACTTATTAATTAAAATATAATCCCATCACAAGGATAAGCCACTGTGGTAATAGCTTGCAATAAATCACACGTGTTTAGGAGTGTGCACCTAGATGTGTGTGAGAGAGAGATGGATAGATAGATTTTATCCACGTCCTCAATACCAAAGTGGTCTATATGACTGAAGTCACATCAGTAAAAGGCCATGCCTTGACAAATATACTAAGAAAAATCACTGCCAAAGTACATAAATATGCTAGAAAAGAAAGGGGCTGCCCTAAATATGTTGTTGAACATAGTTTCTCTGAATATGTTGCTGAACAGAGCATTGATATTTCTACAGGTCGAGAAACACATCAAAGTATATACCAGACAAGGCTTTTGCAGTAAGCTCGTCATTGTGGAATTCAATGATTGCAACATGTGTGCAAAATGAACTTGATCTGCAAGCCCTTGAACTCTTTTCTGAAATGCATCATCTAAGCCTGAGATTGGACATATTTATGTTTGTTAGTGTTCTTCGGGCTTGTGCAAACCTTGGTGTTCTGGAATAGGGCAAAGAGCTTCACGTCCATGTGATCAAAACTGGATTTGAGTCAAATATATCTGTAGATAGTGCCCTTGTTACCATGTATGCTAAGTGCAGTAGCATAGAGTATGCACACAAAGTGTTCAAAAGAGAAACCAAACATGACTTGAGCTTATGGAGTGCAATGCTTACAGGATATGCTCAGGCTAATTTTGGAGAGGAGGTATTGGCTTTGATGACGTGTTGGAGCTGGGAAAGCATGTAACAGAGTGTATTGACAATGAGGAGCTTAATGACAATAGTAAAGGGACAGAAGAGAGAATAAACAGATACAGAGAAGTACTTTCAACAACTTAACATTCTCTTCGCGAGTTCTCTCTCCTGGTCGCTGCCCTCCACGAGCTCTCTCTCCTGGTGCCCTCCGTGAGCTCTCTCTAATTGTGCAGCTTGTGAGCTCTCTCCTTGTACCCTTTGTGAGCTCTCTCTAACCCCGAGCTCGAGCTCTCAACTATCTCTACTTGTGAATGAGCGCGAGTTCACGAATGGGCAAGCATAAAAGTATTTTCATGAATGAGCACGGTAGCGCAAGCATAAGTATATTTTCATGAATGAGCACCAGTATTTTCATGAATGGGCAACGGTGTTACCACTGCATGCCCCTTAACATTATTTTGCATTCCCCTTCTACCCATTCAACTATTGAACATTACCATATAGTTTCAATTTCCCACAAAAAATTACCACCAAAGGTGTTGGAACCCAATGGGGGTCATTAAGGGAATTTTTCAAGGGTACCTTACATAATCCCACAAGTGAGTTTACTTGTGTTTATAAGTAAAATAAAGGGCCACTAAGGTTTCCTTTCATAAATTTGTGGCTTTGGGAATGAAGTTACCAAGCCCCAGTGTGCCAGTTGATGTTGACCCAAATTATAGTAAAACACTAGAATTGGGTTAACTAGGTGTTTCTTAAGTCCATTGTGTGTATAAGGGGTAGTTCTAGTGATATCCAATTCACAATGATTTCCCCTTCGATTGTACACCCTTATGAAGGTCTTCCTGAGAAATCACAAATGTTACGAAGGACTTTAAAAGTAGTTATTCAACTTGTAAGTTTCCAATTTAAAAGGTCTTAGGGATTTTGAAATGACTACACAAACCTAACACCAAGGCTCTATATTAAGGCTAATGTTGGCGTGCTAGACCCAAAATATAATTGTTTAATTCATTTTATAATCTAGATTAATTTTAGGGTTGTTATTTAGTGACGGGTCATGCCTTTCGTACTTAATAATGCACAAATGCAAAAAATTAAGTGTTGTAAAAAATGAAATTCAAAAATGGAAAAAGGCATGAAAACCTATAGATGTTGTTTTCCCTTTCCCTTTCTTCCTTTCATTATAGAAACTAAAAACACTGTTATCAATAGGAAATACATATAGAAGGCTCAAAACCACTATGAAAAAGAAATCTTTAACCCTATTTTGTAAGCCCAAAAAACCAAAAACATGTGGGAAAATGCTTTACAATCATGAAATTGTGTAGAAACATGGTTTAAATACATGAAATTGCATCAATGGGGATAAATAATGAACATGCATATCAAAAAAAAAAAATAGTTTGTGCTTCCTTATAAAACCTCATGAAACTACATGGAAAAGGGCCAAACATACATGAAACTAAAGAAAAAATTAGAAATATTAAAAACACAAAAGGGAAGGCAATCATGCATAGAACTAATGTGGATTTTTGAAAAAAAAATGTTGACAAGCATACAAAGGGTTAAAAAACCAAAAAATCCCTAATAATCAATCAAACAAGGAAGAATTTCAAAAAACCTTCCCTCGTGGACTCATCATTTTGTCATAGGAATATTTTAGCATAGTGGATAGAAACCATTCCACAATAGTGTATTGATATGCTAAGGAGCAAAAATAAAATAATTACCTATTCTACCCTCTCAAACAAATAAGCAAATGATGGAAAACTAAAGTTTAAGAGGAAAGAGAAAGGATTATACATGTGAGACATTCCTTTCAAGATATTCAAAGCTTTAGGTTAAGTTGAAAGAGAAGGAGAAGTGAAACAGTGTTGAAATAAACCTACACACAAGACGATGAATAAAATCTTAATGTTTTCCATAATGGAAAACTCTAGCACTAACTTGCTCAAGATGGTAAAATCCATAATTTGCTTAATACCCATCCATAAAATTGCATATAATTGACATGAAACAACAATGTGAAATGGGGAAAAGAAATGAAGTTATTATGTAATCAACAAGAAAATAGTGCATTGTTACCTTGCATGAGATGGGTATATCTAAA
>SNQJ01S0041803.1:197035-212395 GCA_010110895.2 Picea sitchensis
AAAAATTACCACCAAAGGTGTTGGAACCCAATGGGGGTCATTAAGGGAATTTTTCAAGGGTATCTTTCCATAATCACACAAGTGAGTTTACTTGTGTTTATAAGTAAAATAAAGGGCCACTAAGGTTTCCTTTCATAAATTTGTGTCTTTAGGAATGAAGTTACCAAGCCCTAGTGTGCCAGTTGATGTTGACCCAAATTATAGTAAAACACTAGAATTGGGTTAACTAGGTGTTTCTTAAGTCCATTGTGTGGATAAGGGGTAGTCCTAGTGATATCCAATTCACAATGATTTCCCCTTCGATTGTACACCCTTATGAAGGTCTTCCCGAGAAATCACAAATATTACGAAGGACTTTAAAACTAGTTATTCAACTTTTAAGTTTCCAATTTAAATGGTCTTAGGGATTTTGAAATGACTACCCAAACCTAACACCAAGGCTCTATATTAAGGCTAATGTTGGCTTGCTAGACCCAAAATATAAATGTTTAATTCATTTTATAATCTAGATTAATTTTAGGGTTGTTATTTAGTGACGGGTCGTGCCTTTCGTACTTAATAATGCACAAATGCAAAAAATTAAGTGTTGTAAAAAATGAAATTCAAAAATGGAAAAAGGCATGAAAACCTATAGTTGTTATTTTCCCTTTCCCTTTCTTCCTTTCATTATAGAAGCTAAAAACACTGTTATCAATAGGCAATACATATAGAAGGCTCAAAACCACTATGAAACATAAATCTTTAACCCTATTTTGTAAGCCCAAAAAACCAAAAATATGTGGGAAAATGCTTTACAATGATGAAATTGTGCAGAAACATGGTTTACATGCATGAAATTGCATCAATGGAGATAAATAATGAACATGCATATCGAAAAAAAATAACAGTGTGTGCTTCCCTATAAAACCTCATGAAATTACATGGAAAAGGGCCAAACATACATGAAACTAAAGAAAAAATTAGAAAAATTAAAAACACAAAAGGGCAGGCAATCATGCATAGAATTAATGTGGATTTTTGAAAAAAAAATGTTGACAATCATACAAAAGGTTAAAAAACCAAAAAATCCCTAATAATCAATCAAAGAAGGAAGAATTTCAAAAAGCCTTCCCTCGTGTATCGATATGCTAAGGAGCAACAGTAAAATAATTACCTATTCTACCCTCTCAAACAAATAAGAAAATCATGGAAAACTAAAGTTTAAGAGGAAAGAGAAAGGATTATACATGTGAGACATTCCTTTCAAGATATTCAAAGCTTTAGGTTAAGTTGAAAGAGAAGGAGAAGTGAAATAGTGTTGAAATAAACCTACACACAAGACGACGAATAAAATCTTAATGTTTTCTATAATGGTAAACTCTAGCACTAACTCGCTCAAGATGGTAAAATCCATAATTTACTTAATACCCATCCATAAAATTGCATATAATTGACATGAAACAACAATGTGAAATCAGGAAAAGAAATGAAGTTATTATGTAATCAACAAGAAAATAGTGCATTGTTACCTTGCATGAGATGGGTATATCTAAACCTTCTCTCCTCAAGGTTCTTTCCTCAAAAGGGCTCATGAGTCCAAAAGCATCTCCATCTCTCTTCCCAAACTTCAAACAAGCAAGTAGAAAATGTACAAGAATGGTTCCAATATGGGGAACCCAAGATAATTATAATGACATAACCTTATAATTCAATACAAAGATCCTCAAATTAATGTATAGGAGGCCTTTTTATACGTGGAGGGTGATGATAGATTCTCTTAAAGAAACATAAGATGAATGAGAGTAATAATGAAGGACCAACACTTGGCCTTGTCATAGGAGAGGTGAAAATGGGGGTGACACAAGACTTCCATCGACATAGATAAAATATGAGAGGGACATAGGTAAGAAATCATGAATTAAAATCCATGGGGGGGATGACTAAATTGATATCAGAATGAGGAAAATATAATGAATATGTTTGTATATTTAGGTGGAGTAAACAAAATTTAACAATTATAATGATAAGGTGGAATGACACAACTGGAAAAAAAAAAAAGTAAAGAAAAAAATAAGTCCTATTGTGAAAACCAGCTTGCTGGTGCAATTGGACATGAGCTTTGCTTGAAAACCAGGCAACTGGCAAGCAAAGTTTACAATAAGTTCTGCAATTTCAAGATGGTTTCAATCTTTTATGCTTCTTCAAATCATTTTTGGTTCTATGCTCGAGTTGGATGATGTGGAATTCCTTAAGGTCCACCTTCCAACAGATCTTGTCCCATCGACCTCAACAATTTATCTGGGATCAAGATCATAGATTATTTGGAGTGCCTTGGAGCTTGCATACATCAATGGCAAGCCTCCTCATTGATAACAATGGGAATACAACAATGTCTCTTGATTGTCAAACCTTGCAGGCGACTCGACTTTGACACATTCATTCGTCCCTGTCAAGATGCACTCAGGTACCTTGACACCCATTTACATTATCAGTGAGTTGTCTCGCACTGGTTAACGATTTTCATCATTGATCTGTAATCCAATGATTTCTTCCCATGCTCGACTTCAACACATTCATTCGCATGGTAAGAATTGCACCATGAATTTTGGCTTCGATGAAGACTAATGGTTTTATGGAATCAACAACAACTTGCAGCAATACATTTTATTAGTTTCTTGTAGCAGCATGTTCATATTTTTGTCAATTCAACAATAGCTGCGGAAAGTGGCAGTTTCTGCAGCTATTGCTGTAGCAGCCTATTTTTGTTTTTGCAACTTTTTTCCAGAGGCAGTTTTGGCGCAAATATTGCAAGAGATTGGAGCAGAAATAAAAAAAAAATCTGAGCTTCTGGGTTTTCTCAGAATATGATAAATTGAGTATGACGCGGACATAATTAAAAAATAAGCAATTTTGAAGGACATTTCAGATGGGTTTCTAAGGCAGATTTTCATTTTTCAACATTATGGACAGATTAGGACAGATTTTGGTATTTTTGCACAACAGGGCCTTTTCTTCATCAAAATGAAATTCTAAAAGCATGTGGCAGTAGAAAAGGTAAAAATACACAGTTTCCCTTTTGAATCACTCAATTCGGCCTTGAAATGAGTTTGTGGCATATTTTTTTTGTTGTAACATTAGGCAGCATGAAGGGTGAAATAAGGCAAAAATTGATTTGATCATAACTTTCAAACCGTGCATCCGTTGGTCCTGAAATTTTTATGGTAAATGCATTGAGGTAGGGTAAATAAACACGGAAAATTTCAGAAAATTTCAATGTGTATTCTTCAAGAAATTGGCCACTTTAACCTACAGCCATTTCTCATTTTTTGAAAGATCTATTCAACCAATGGCTGAGATGTTTTGTCGGAAGATGGATAATATTAATGGTAACAACCTCCAAAAATTTCAGGGAAGTCTGATGTACCATTTGAGAGAAATTGAAAAATTCATTTCATTTTACAATTTCACTCCATCTCACTCCACTTTCACTCCATCTCACTCCACTTTTATTCCATTTCACAAGTCATATTCCACTTTCATTCCATTTCTTTTCACATCTATATTCCATAGCCATACTTCATTTCTTTTTACAGATTGCATGTTGCAGCCACATCTTATTCAGCAGTTCTGACACAATTGTGCAACCTACAAAGAGATGATGATGACAGGAAATTGAAGGATTCTATTTTGAAGACCAACATGTTAAAAGAGGACCAAAGGAACAACATCAAGCACAACAATTAACAAGGTCAAAATTCTGAGGTAAATTGTGAAAATTATTTTAATAGCAAAAAGTTAAAACATGAAATAGATACAATGTGTATAATCATATGTTTCCTAAACAACCAATCATTCGAATTGATTAACATATCTTGGCCATATCCCTTATCCAACATTCCATAATGGTCCTCATTAAAACCTTGACTAATGACTAACGGTCATAATCACAAACGTAACCTACTAGTCCACGTCCACTTAAGATTGTGTCATTCACTTATTTCACCACAAGTTCATCATAAATTCTCCATCAGACCCATAGCCACTTCATTTTCCCTCATAGCTTAATTACCTCCATCCATTCACCTCCATTACACTTTGCAGCCAATCCATCTCTAATTACAAAGAGGTAATTCTGAGGGTTAAGTGTCATTTTGCAGCTAATCTATCTCCAAACACAGAGAGACAATTTTAAAGGGAAAGCATCAGACTTTGCAGCCAATTTATCTTTAAGCATAGGAAAGTAAATATGAAGGGGAAGATACTCTGCATAGGTAAAGAATGGCTCTAATTGTCAGAACAGAGCTAGTAGGAGTCAAGTATCTAGAGGGATATCCACAAGTCAGGGAGCTACTACAACAAGCAGGATGGTTGAATTTTATAGAAAAATTTGATGGCTTCCATAAGGTGATTACAAAATCATTTGCTAGATCTTTTGATGGAGCAGAAGTAGAGATTGGAGACATCAAATTCACAATAACAGGATCATTTTTAGCTGAGGCAACAGGACTCCCAAGGCAAGGAGAATGGTGGTTCAAGAATAAGGAATTTCATAATGAGTCTTGGAAGGAGATACTGAAAAATCCAGGGGATAGTTAGGAAGGATTTCTTGTAAGAAATCATTTTCAAGAAACAGAAGAATAAGGTTGGATGTTTTGGCTGAAGTATCAGAGTACATGCAATAAGGAAGAAGAACTTGAAATTTTAGTAAATTGCATGAGGACATGCAATAGTTTTGCAGTGGGGGTATGTTGAACCCTAGAATTTCCCTTTTCTTTACAAATTTCTCATCTCATTTCACCTCTCTTTCATCAATTCATAAGCCCCAATCAATGAAGAATGTTTAGGATTGTCCCAAGGATACATGCAATTGATTAACATATTGTATTTTCATGGTTTTTGTTGTTTTAATAATTTTGTGCAGTATAGCTACAGAATACAGATGTTCCATAGCCGATCAGGCGTTCCGCAGCTATTTTTGTGGTTGAATATGTTCCAAGTGTCAGTTGGAGGATTGGACCACATGGGTGTTTCTAGAATGATGCGTACATGGATTCTATCCTACTCACTCAGTCCAGATCAACAAAAAAACGTGCCTAAACTCATGGTCAAAGGTGGAGTCAAAATATGTTATCCAAATGCAGTAGGACTCTTGATTTGAGTCCAACAGTCCTATTACAAGTCTAAATTCGAATTAGCAAGAGTCCAACAGTCCTATTGCAAGTCTAATTTGAATTAGCCACCTGTAGCAAGTATATCTCATAATTAGTTATGTAATTTCCCTTTAAATATTGGTTGTACAAGACCAAAAAGACAGTTCAGAAAAAGTATAGTACAATTCATATTTGCAGTGAATACTCTGTTTTCCAGACTCTGTTTTAATAAAGAAGATCAGTTCTTTGATGTTGTTTTGATCACATCTTCAAGGAGCTAAGGAATTCACCGAATTGGTAGCAGAGGGCCCCTGCTGCTAAGGAGGTTTTTTATGCTTTCTAGATAGGTTTATTTCAGTTTCTTTGTTTAGTATTTATTTATGCTTATGCTCAAGTTTACTGCTTTCATAATTAACAATTGCTATGTTCAACCAAGTAAAAGCCATTTTTCCTATTTCCAAATCTTATATTAAAATGGTTAGTGACTTATAGAAACAATAATTGTTTAAACATTTTCATTCTTTCTGTCATTCACTTAATTAGTTGTAGTTAGAAGATCCTCATTTTTAAAGGACATTCTGATTGAAATTGAATCTGAATATGATTTGCAAGAATGGCTAAATGATTAGATTTAATGCAATGTTTGAGTTATCAATTGCATTTCCTGTTTTCATTTTTAAATCTCAATTGAGTCATAAATCCATGGATTAGGTTTATTCACTAATTGAAACACTTGTTTTATCTTTTTAATTAGAACTAGACCTTAGAACTTGTCCATAAAACTCTAATCTCTTTATAGGAAGTTAACTAGTTTTACAACATTTCCTTTTCTTCATTTTAATTAGATTTATTCTCACTTTCTAGCCTAAGATAAGACATTAATGATTAAAAGCACAAAACCCCCAAAAAAATAAGAAAAAAATCAAAACAACGAATAAGAAAAAGGTCACTTAGGCACATATAGTGCACTACACTTCATCAAAGTTACAAGCCCTGGTTGATAATTAATGGAAGCAATTTAGGAACACTAAATTGACTAAACATTCCTCTAAACAATCTCCAGTGAATATAATGATGTTGGAAAGAAACAAAATTTCCAAATCAATGGCATCCATGATCAGGTTGTATGGAGGTCTAAGGTGACAGTTGGAGGGGAAAAGCTAGTTTCCAAAACGTCTCAATTACGACATCAATCTTCACCAATGTGGCAAGAACGACGTATATGTCACTAAATCGGCAAGAGAGATGTTCCGGTGGAAAACGTGGAAAGAGAGACGTTAACGTGGCAGGAGAGACGTCAACGTGGCAAGAGAGATGTCAACATGGCAAGACCGACGTTATCGGGAAAATCAATCTTCATAAATGTGGCAACAACGACGTATATGTCACAAATGTGGCAAGAGAGACGTTAACGTGGAAAGAGAGACATCAACGTGGCAAGAGAGACATCAACGTGGCAAGTCCGACGTTATCGGGCAAAATGATTTTTTTTTTTTTAAATTTCCTCTATTTTGCGACAATATGGACAATTTTGTCCATAACGCCGCAAATAAAATGTCGGAATTTTTACAATATATACTAGTGATGACGTAGGGTCTAACATTGTTTATTGCATGTTATGACACTATTTGTTGCATATTTTCATGGTTCTATGTTAGATCACACAAGGTTATGATATAAAATAAATCTTGGGTGTATGGCACTAACCCATGAGTATGGTTTGATGTTGATCTATTGGAGTACATGGCTGGTACATATTTTTGTTTCATTGATATATCTTATGATGTATTATTGGAAGCATATGATTGATATCATGGCACATGCATTTTTCATGTGATTGGGCTACATATTGAGACATGTAGTTGGTGAGTTGAGTTGATAGGCATGTTGTATATCATTGGGGAGTCATACATTGTTGATACATGGTTGATATACTTTCTTGGAGCAAGTGATGATGCATGATGGTACATTCATAGATGGTACTTGCTTGGCATATTGGTAGATGCACGTGATTGGCATATTGGTGGATGCACATGGTTGGCATATTGGTAGATGCACATGTTGGTATATTGATAGAAGCATATGATTGATACATTCCATGGATGATATATTTTGGCACATTGCATAATTTTGATGTACATGGGTGTTGTGCATGGTGGGCACATTTTGGTACATAATGTACTTGGTTGATATTTTGTTCATGATTCTCTATTTCATTGTTGACATATCTTTTTCTTCATGATGCTTGGTATGGGATGCACTTGATGCATGAACAGGTCCAAGGATAATTATATGGTAGCATATTGTTGATCTTGCATAGAATATAGGGGGAGACATACCCATAGGGGGTGTCATTCTTCTTCCCATGGTTCTGGGAGGATATATTTATTAGATGCATACCTAGAGAAGATTCCTATATTTGAAAAAAGAGCACAAAGGAATGATTCCAGGGGGAACGATGGTCATAGATGGAGCATGAGAAATGTATTTTCATCATTACATAATATTGATATCCCTTGTTCAAAAGGGGAGAGATTATTCAGCGACAACAAGACAGGGGGAACAACCCCAAGAGGAGAATGGCCCTTTGTCATTGATGTTAAAGGGGGAGAGATAATCACATTGATGTGATTGATGTCTATTGATGGGAGAGATTTATGTGGAGAGATAGTCACATTGACTATTGATGGAGAGCATGAGCAGCCCTAAGAGGAGAATGGCCCTTTGCCATTGATGTCAAAGGGGGAGAGATAATCACATTGATGTGATTGATGTCTATTGATGGGAGAGATTGATGTAGAGAGATAGTCACATTGACTATTGATGGAGAGAATGCCTTGTCTACATGTTGACATCAATAATTGGTAATTGGATTTGACATCAATGTTGGTATTGCCATCAATGCCAAAGGGGGAGATTGTTGGATCATGTTGTCATTGATGCCAATGGTTTGATTATTTGGGAGATTGTTGGATCATATGTCATTGATGAAAATGGTCTGATTGATTGATGTCAAGTAATTTATTGATTGATGATTGATATGTATTGTCCTTGATGAGAATGATAGATGTCAAAGTGGAAACCAATTGATGAAGATGGATGAATGAGTTGTCATTGATACATGATGCATAGTTGATGTATATGATGCAGTGGTGAATTGATGCAAAGATGAATCATTATTGTCTTATCATGGTTGATAAGGTGAAAAAATGGATGAACTCCAAAGTGGTCCCCTTATGGTGAAATCCCTCATGGGAAGACGCTTACAGATTGAGTTATCCTAGAAGAACGGTTGGAGGACCCATGCTTGCATGTGGATTAATGAGAAGAAGATCAATGAAGTTGTTGGTGAAACTATCCTAGATGGATAGTGCTTGACATGCCATTTCCGGTGGTATGTGGAATGTCACATAACTCCTCACAGTTTGAGAGTTANTAACTAGTTTTACAACATTTCCTTTTCTTCATTTTAATTAGATTTATTCTCACTTTCTAGCCTAAGATAAGACATTAATGATTAAAAGCACAAAACCCCCAAAACAATAAGAAAAACATCAAAACAACGAAGTAAGAAAAAGGTCACTTAGGCACATATAGTGCACTACACTTCATCAAAGCTACAAGCCCTGGTTGATAATTAATGGAAGCAATTTAGGAACACTAAATTGACTAAACATTCCTCTAAACAATCTATAGTGAATATAATGATGTTGGAAAGAAACAAAATTTCCAAATCAATGGCATCCATGATCAGGTTGTATGGAGGTCTAAGGTGACCGTTGGAGCGGAAAACCTAGTTTCCAAAACATCTCAATTACGACATCAATCTTCACCAATATGGAAAGAATGACGTATGTGTAACTAACGTGGCAAGAGAGACGTTCCGGTAGAAAACGTGGCAAGAGAGACGTTAACGTGGCAAGAGAGACGTCAACGTGGCAGGAGAGACGTTATCGAGCAAATCAATCTTCACAAATGTGGCAAGAACGACATATATGTCACAAATGTGGCAAGAGAGACGTTCTGGTGGAAAACGTGGAAAGAGAGACGTTAACATGGCAAGAGAGACATCAACGTGGCAAGAGAGACATCAACGTGGCAAGTCCGACGTGATCGGGCAAAATGAATTATTTTTTTTAAATTTCCTCTATTTTGCGACAATATAGACAATTTTGTCCATAACGCCGCAAATAAAATGTCGGAATTTTTACAATATGTACTAGTTCATGCCTCTTTTCCAATATAACCACAACCTAACAACGAATTCCTTCAAAAAAAAACATGGCTGGTGCTCTTCCCATCACTCAACTCCTCTCTTGTTGTCCAAAATCTGCATGTAAAAACTGTCTCTCCTCTCTACTCAAATTTTCTCTTCTTCCTTTATTGCTTGAATCACACTCTTCTCAAGGATGATTGTACTCATTTCCATGCTCTCTAATAACTATGGGATGTGACCACTCACATCCACCCTCTTACATGAGTTAATTATTGGATTCTCATACACTCAATCATAAAATAGAAGGTTATACACAATGACAATAATTTAGGAATG
The DNA here is from genome assembly GCA_010110895.2 of Picea sitchensis. Lineage (NCBI taxonomy): Eukaryota > Viridiplantae > Streptophyta > Pinopsida > Pinales > Pinaceae > Picea > Picea sitchensis. The sequence goes on from SNQJ01S0041803.1 coordinate 206,717, forward strand.
TGGGTTGTATTAATACGCATGAATAGTCCCCCCTTGGATCCCTCTCTCTTGTGGAATCATAGCCCCCCATCGTTCTCCATCTATTTCAGATCGCAGTCAATGATTATTACTTTTATCAATTATTTCAATGTTCATAAGATGAAATTCATCCCACCATCCACAACAAATCAATGTGAGCTCTTCACCCAAACTCATCGGCTCACCAACCTAATTCACATTTATATAATTACATTATAATTCATAGGGATTAAACCCGAGGATGTTACATCCCAAGTTCAAGTGGTTACATGTAAGGGATGGTATAGAACTTGATTCCTCTTGTTGGGCTTGTTGGTATAACAAAGTATACATCCTCTAATATATTGTGCTACATCTTCTTGCATTATGGGCCAATACACATATCTTTGTAAGTTGGAAATTGTATTCTCAACACCAAAATGTTCCACAATATTGCAAGTGTGAGCCTCTATGATAAGATGAAATCATTTACCTTTATGGACATAGATATTGTCAAGCTTGTAGAGTAACCCATCTTGGAAATGATAATCAACCTTGTTGTTACCTGCTTCTATATGAATTTGGACCTGTAGCTACTGAAACACATCCTTTAAGTCCTCATCTTCTGTGTATGTGTCTTTGTATGCATCACGGGTAAACGGATTCATGTGCATTAGAATTCCCAAAGTTGTAATCTTGGATGTGGGGAGACTTGAAAGCATTTCTTCAAACATGTTTGTGTTTCCCTTCTTATACTTGATGACTACGTGAAATTGTTGTAAAAACCCCATCCACTTGTAATGTTTAGTTTGTTGTAGCTTACTCTACGCCTGCAAATAATGTAGTGTCTGTTGATATGTGTGGATGATGGTATCTTTTCCCATTAGATAGTTCTTCCACTTCTTGACAAATCGAACCATGGAATAGAGTTAATTTTCATAGGTAGGGTAGTTGAGAACTACCCCATGAGATATTTCAGAAGGTGTTGAGGCCACAACAACTCCCCTTTACATTTTATTTCACAGGAAAAAGGAAAGCCCCCGCCTACTAAAATTTGAATTATCATGCCTTATCCTCTACTTTTGGAGGCTAATGTTAATTCTTTGTCTACCTTGAGGGAGTTGGGGGTTTATCTTGATTGATTATTGTATTTGATGGAGGTCAATCATTCATTTTGTTCTTATGATTTCAAATTTCTTCATGATGCTTCTTGACCTATGATGTTTTGTTGAAATTTGCATGATGGAATTGACACCTTATATTTGGACCCTTTGCAAATTCTGAAGTGCTTGATGATTCTATGTGGCTATAGCTTTTGATGTTCTATTATATGTCTTGAATGTGTTGGTTGCTGATGATTTTTCTGAATGACTAATTCAAATTATGCATTCTCTTTCTTGCATGTTGTGCTTAATATCTTCATCTTTATGCTCTCGTATATGATCAAAATCTTTGAGACTCTTAGTTTCAATCACACAATCACTAACCATTCTCTTGAGCTTGAAACTTAGCACATGCATTTTTTAGGAAACTTATCTACAATTATCCATGATTATCTTTCAATAGACCCAACACTCATTTATGATGTTTTCTTGAAGGTATGGAATATAATGTTTATGGTGTATTGGAAGGTCTCCTTTTAGTCACATGAATGATCTCATCTTATTTGTGGTTGCAGGAGCATGTTATCAAGCTCACTCTCCTCACACAATTTCTCCATCCTTGAGATGCATGTGGGGGGTAATCCCTTGATATTATTCCTCTTGTATATACCTATTTCTATCTGGATCTTGTCTATAATTTGAAGCCAATGATCATCATTTTAGACTAATCCTTTTCTTTCCCAAGCCTCATACAAATTGTTACAGCCTTAATTTCCACCCTATAGGCTACAAGGGAATCCAAAATGTATGTTTTATGTAAGATTTGAGCCACTTTTAGAGATCATTGATGGACACATAGTGGAAAACAAGTGATGAACATCACATGAAAACAATGTTCAACAAGAGATGACCATTGAAACTTCTATATTTAGGGACTTACGAGGAGATATGCGAGGGTTTAGTTGTATCTTCATGGAAAGGGCCTAGGAAATTACAACATTCGAGTCTCTAGTGGTCTCTAGAATATCTATAAGCTCTCCCAAGCCTCCTCCAAAGAACTATATAACAAAGGCAAGCCTTGGGAAAGAAGGAGGAGAGTTCAAGACTAATTTTATGTTGTCCATTTATAGAGGTGATTATCCTATCCATCATAGCTAAAAGTCAGAGATCCTATCCTGACCAAGAAGCTAAAGGGAGAAGCAAGGAGCAAGGAGTCAAGGGAGAATGGCATCATAACTAAGGTATGTTTTGATGAAAATTTTCTATCATATTTAATATATCAATGGTTTTCCAAAAATTACTTGTGTAGAGTTCATGAATGGTTTGGATTTGATTCCATGAATGGTAAATCAAATTAGATATGAGGCATATTGATTATTTATAACACTAGAGCAAGAATAAGATTGGTAGTGTTTGTTACTTGTTTGCATGAAGTAGGTGATAGGAGTTGGAGTTGGAACCTCATATTTACATCATCCAGGACATACATTAACAAACTTCAAATTAAAGGTATGTTGATCTACCCTTATTTGATGTAAAAGGAATTGTTTGGTCTAGATCTAGAAAACCATAAAAGTATAAACCCATTTCTGTCTAGGATCACTAGGCTAGTCCTACAGATATTTTGAAGTGTATTCAGTAGGATCCCTATGAGATTTTGTACCATACCACATATATGTATTTTTATCACCATTGCAATGATGAGGCTGGAGCTTTGATCCTTGTATATAAATTTGATCCTTACTAGGCTTCCCCTTTTTGGGAAGCAAATTGCCTTGGCTTACATTTTCCCTAAGGTCTGTAGCTCCCAATGATAATGGATCCACCCTTTTCACAAGACCGTCCTCGAGCCTCTTCATATTGATCTCTATTGGGTTCCTCTTTTGGCCTTCTCTCTCTCGGAAACCCAAGCTCAAGGTCTATTGAGCTTCATGGATGTAGGCCTTCATCGTGTCATTTCCCAATGCCTACTCACTATTTGTCACAATTAATATCACACATTGTGGTATGATGTAAGGACCTATTCCTTGACCTGATCGTATTCCCTATCTTTGAAATCTCAGCAGGTCTTCCCTATGAGATGTTTAGCTTGACTAGATTGACATATGTCCTATGTCAGTTTGGCATTGATATCCTCTTACGATTCATCATTATTTGTAACGTTGATTTTTCGAACGACGTGTCATATCCATCCCTTTGGTAGTTTTTACATACCTGACCCCCTAACCTCTCTTAGGCTATTAGGGTGTCAAAATTTCCCCTTTTTTTCTGTGATTATTTTCTATAAACAAATATCAGCATTGAATTCCACTCATCAAGAGATTTTCAACGATTGTAACCATGCTTAAGTCCAAGGTCCAAATGAAATTCCTCCTAAAGTTCCAAGGTCTTCATCTACCTTTTCCACCTCATTTCCATGTCGCATCCACGTGGTCCCCTGTCATTGGTGCCATCTAACGTGGCACTAACATGGATGTTGATGTGGCATCTATCATTTGGTATGTCGGGACCACATTTAATATTGGATCCATTTTTTTCGTCAGAATTCATCCACCCCAAATGCTATAGGTCATTCTAATAATCTCCTCCCCAAAACAATCAATCCTTTCCAATTATCTCTATTCCAATCAGCTACTCCTGACGACGATCAACCCTTTCTAATTAGCTTTGTTTCGATCAATCTCTTCCAACAATGATCAACTCTTTCTGGTCATCCCGATCCAATCAACTCTTTTCATTCTAATACACTCTTATCAACCTGATCAATTCTTTCCAGAAAAACTCTTCCCAATCTGATCAACGTTTTCTGACCTGGCCAACTCTTTTTCGACCCGACCAACTCTTTTTGACCATACATTCAGGAAGAATTTTTTAAATGGGCATATCTTGGGATAAAAGTGTCAAAATTGATCTCATGATACCTCATTGGAAAGGTATCAATTAGAGGAATGTAATTGCAGAGGTATTTAGGTCAAAAAAGTGATAGAAAATCCTAGAAATTGTAGAGAATAATGGGTCATGAATTTGGGGGGAAAATGGACTGTGTAGAAATTCAAAATCTAAAATGACAAAATGAAAGAGTAAAATGAAATGAACAACCACTAGAGTTGAAGAGTCTCTCTTTTATTATAAAAGAGGACTAGTTGGATGTAAGAGCACACTTTTTCCAATTGTGTAGACTGAGAATTCTAATATTTCAGGATAAATGAAGAGCAACATGCATTTTCGAAGTCATAATTGTTTGAAAATGCTTGTGGTACTGTTATCACTCAGTTTGTAGTCTAAGTCAGGTAGCTTGAAAGGTAAAGGTCAAACTGGCGTAACAGGAGCTTCCCCACCCACTGTCACCTCGATGGGGGGCTCTTTCTATTTAGGGTGGCCAATCCCAAGGAAGACGTCCCTAGTAATCTGGGGTTCTGAAGGACAAAGGTTCTAAAGGATCAGGATGAGTTTTCCCTTCACAGATTACTGCCAAGAAAGATAGTCAAAATGAAGGTATTCCACAGACAGGCACCTGCTTGCGAGACAAGGAAAATAAAACTAAAATGTGCAACAGTGGTTAGTACTTCATGAATTAATGACTATCCTTATTATATATGAGCACATATAGCAGTAATTATTGATGAAGTCAATGATTGCAAAAAATTATTATGGCTTATAATATCACTTGTCAATAAACACTGGAGATGATATGACATTCAAAGAATATAATCAATTTTCAAATTATCATAAAATATCATCTCTTGCTCATTCAATACAAGAGTGTTGCGTCACTATACTAAAGGTGACGTCAAGCTAGTTCTTGGGTTAGTTTGATAGGTAAAGAAGTGGACGTTTTGAACACTAGCCAATGACAATAATCTACACATCAATATCTATCATTAGATGACCTAGCCACAACTTTTATACCAGCCAAAATTTTAAAATGGGCATGACGTCATCATCTAATTAGGGTTAGTAAGATGCTAGGGTTAGTAGGGTTTCAAATTTGAGAGGTTTAAAAAGGTTGTTTTAACACAAAAGGCTCAACGTTGGATACTTAGACTAGTGCCTTAGGGTATAATGGAGTCAAGGAGTAAGGCTAAAATCTCGGGAGAATCTAAATTTAAGGACAAGAGGGTTAGGCTTTCTAGTGCTGCAATGGCAGGGCCACAAAGTTCAAAACCCTAAGGGGAGGAGGCTCATTTCGGTGTTGCTTAAGCAAGGCCTCATGCTCCTCCCTCTTTCCTTAAAACTCTTTGGCAAAAACGACTAGCTTCAAAACATAAATCTAGGGATGAAAAGTGTTGTAGGGACAAGGCCTTTCAAACCCTAAGATTCAAACCCTAGGTGTAAAATCAATTAGGCCTAGGACGTCTTCTTTCTTCAAATTATGTTAAGAAACTAACTCAGAAAAAGGGGAACTAGTGTAGCAACGGCTAGGCTAGGTTATCCTCAATCAATGGCTAAACAAGTCTTCTATCATGGGGACATGAAGCAAGGACCTACTTGTGTGCTTGCTACCTAGGGTTTCAATGATTAAGCAAAATAATAACAATGTAACCATAAAAGTAAGAGATTTAACCTACAACCATTCAAT
>SNQJ01S0041803.1:212405-229324 GCA_010110895.2 Picea sitchensis
AAGCACACAAGTAGGTCCTTGCTTCATGTCCCCATGATAGAAGACTTGTTTAGCCATTGATTGAGGAGAACCTAGCCTAGCCGTTGCTACACTAGTTCCCCTTTTTCTGAGTTAGGTTCTTAACATAATTTGAAGAAAGAAGACGTCCTAGGCCTAATTGATTTTACACCTAGGGTTTGACTCTTAGGGTTTGAAAGGCCTTGGCCCTACAACACTTTTCATCCCTAGATTTATGTTTTGAAGCTAGCTGTTTTTTCCAAAGAGTTTTAAGGAAAGAGGGAGGAGCATGAGGCCTTGCTTAAGCAACACCAGAATGAGCCTCCTCCCCTTAGGGTTTTGAACTTTGTGGCTCTGCCATTGCAGCACTAGAAAGCCTAACCCTCTTGTCCTTAAATTTAGATTCTCCTGAGATTTTAGCCTTACTACTTGACTCCATTATACCCTAAGGCACTAGTCTAAGTATCCAACGTTGAGCCTTTTGTATTAAAACAACCTTTTTAAACCTCTCAAATTTGAAACCCTACTAACCCTAGCGTCTTACTAACCCTAATTAGATGATGACGCCATGCCCATTTTAAACCTTTGGTTGGTATAAAAGTTGTGGCTAGGTCATCTAATGATAGATATTGATGTGTATATTATTGTCATTAGCTAGTTTGAAAAACGTCCACTTCTTTACCTATCAAACTAACCCAAGAACTAGCTTGACGTCACCTTTAGTATAGTGACACAACACTCTTGTATTTAATGAGCAAGTGATGAGATTTTATGATAATTTGAAAATTGATTATATGTTTTGAATGTTATATCATCTCCAGTGTTTATTGACAAGTGATATTATAAGCCATAATAATTTTTTGCAATCATTGACTTTGTCAATAATTACTGCTATGTGTGCTCATATATAATAAGGATAGTCATTAATTCATGAAGTACTAACCACTGTTGCACATTTTAGTTTTATTTTCCTTGTCTCGCAAACAGGTGCTTGTCTGTGGAATACCTTCATTTTGACTATCTTTCTTGGCAGTAATCTGTGAAGGGAAAACTCATCCTGATCCTTTAGAACCTTTGTCCTTCAGAACCCCATATTACTAGGGACATCTCACTTGGGATTGGCCACCCTAAATAGAAATAGCCCCCCATCGAGGTGACAGTGGGTGGGGAAGCTCCTGTTACGCCAGTTTGACCTTTACCTTTCAAGCTACCTGACTTAGACTACAAACTGAGTGATAACATTTTGGCACCGTTGCCGGGGAACACTGAGTCAACCTTCCTCAAACGACAAAACCTTTGGTAATCCTTGCCTCAAAGACCTTTTTCTTACAAGCTTACCTGGCGACTCCACTACATTTTTTTCCCCTATTCTTTGGTAGTTTCAGGGAAACTATCTAGTGACTCCACAAACCAAAAGGAGGTTCAATAACCCTCCTCTATCTTTCAGAAGGAAGCCTCCTGCTAATTCCCCTGTTGTCAAGTCACTTTTTGGAAAGAGACTTCCTTTAAACATGTCTACTTCTCAGACCGATACTACAAACCCAATCAACAATCAGAGGCTATGGTCATCTACTTTGTTCAAGCCTTTAGACATGTCAGCTATACCTGGTTATCCTAGGCAAATGCCACCTAAATATGAAAAGTGGTTGCCTAAGTTTACCAGCACTGATGCTACTAGTGCCGAAGAACACATGAGTAGCTTCTGTGCATTTTTTCAGCTTCACCCCATTGCTGATGATGCTGAAGACTTGGTCATGAAGCTCTTCTCTGCTACCACCTATGATGCTGCAAGAAGTTGGTATCTTGGCCTACCTGATGGAAGTATTAAGACCATGGATAGACTTGAAGAAATATTCCTCAGAAGGTGGGGCATCAAGGAAGACCCGAACATGTTGCTCACCCGACTTAATGGCATTGCCAAATGTGAGAATGAATCCATTCAGGAGTTTCATACCAGATTCGAAGCTTTACTCCAACGAATTCCCCCAAGCCATCATCCGAAAGATGAATATCTTGTTCACATTTATACTAGGTATTTCAATGGCCAATTAGGGTATCTCCTCAGAGACAAAGACCCTCAATCCATCCAAGACGCACAATAACTTGCAACAAAGATTGAAGGAAACCTTTTTTCATCCAATATTGAGCCTTTTTCCAACCCTAGGGGAAAGATAGATGTCAAGCAGAAAACAATACACAATGCTGAGCCTGCTTCGGATTTGTGCACTAGTATCAATAAGCTACAAGTTTCAATAGATAACATCATGAAATATCAAGAGGAAATGATGAACCAGATCGTGAGACTCGAAAAGTCCCAGACCCAGGCACCTAGACCTCCATTCAAAGGGCCATTCCAAAAGGGGAGTCAAAATTACAAACCGAAGAATGAAAATGAAGTCCCAAATACATTGGCCTCTGCAAATGTTGTTGATGAAAACCCCTGGTGTCTGGAGTGCACTGAAGCACATTGGGAGAATGAGTGTCCTTACAATGCCAGCCAACAACATGTCAACAACTTTGACTCCTTCTCAGATGTCCCTCAGATAAACATTACTGATGAAGAACATAAACAAGCCCTGAAGGAAGCAGCCTGAGCAGCAAGGTTAGCCATAATCAACAACTTGGATCAAGAATCACATGAGAAGCTAAAGAAGCAAGAAGTCCAAGTGTATCGGAGAAGGAACCCAAGCCAATCTACAAATGATCAATCAAAATCTTCTGAAGTTCTTCCTCCTAAGAATCCCAAAGCCGACAAGATTACCCTTGACTTTGACCTTGAAGGAGCTTTGGAAAAAATGCATGTGAATGTTCCTCTGAAAGAAGCCATTAAGATCCCTTCTATTAAAGAATGCTTCAACAACTTCTTTTCAGGAACGACTGAACCTGTGGACCCCCCAATTATGTTACAAGCAAATCATTTCAGAATCCACTACGGTGAAAATCCTCCTTTCTTCATGACTCTTGCAATGAACAATAAATATCTCAACAACTGCATGCTGGATACAGGTGTTGGTGCAAATATGATGTCTCTCAAAGTCATGCAGCAGATGGGCCTAAAGGTAACCAGGCCTTACAGGAACGTGTGTGTATTTGAATCCAAAGCTATAACTACACATGGTGTAATTGAAAATATCGAAGTACAACTGAAGGAGTTCCCTGAGAAGACAGTCCGAATAGATATTATAGTTGTTGATGTCTCGTATGTGTGGGGAATGCTTTTGTCTAGAAAGTTTGGAGCAATGATAGGTGGGTCCCTTGAGATGGATCTCACTTTTTTGTGATTACCTTTGAAGGATGGGACAACTGGACGATTACACAACGTACCACTAACTGGAACTCATGTACATGATGTTGCCCCTGCTGAGAATGAACCGCAAAAAGATGTGATACAAAATCTTCAAGAATACTCTCCAGAAGATATGCCCTTTACTACAGAAGAAGACCTTGACCAGATTGAGTGGCCCAAGAAAGAAGAATATCAACAACTTCTAGACCAATTTCAAAGCAAAGAAGTAGGGACGGTCAAAATACTGAAAAGGACAAAAAATGAAGACGATGTGCAGATACATCCGTCCCAACAAGAAAACTTTACTCCAGAAGCCCACCCACCTCCCTCAATACAATACACCAGGGTTCTTCAAGGAACTGAAAGACGCAAGATCTGAAAATACGAGGGAGAGTTAGTATGGATGTGGGATATTCAGAAAGGAGAGCCTACTAATGTAAAAGGAAGTATACAATCATGGCTCAGACCCTTAAAGGTCGGAATGGAATCAGTAGATAACTCTTATTATTTGTCCACCTTAGAAGGAAGAAGGTGCCCATTACCCATCATTGGGCGCCTCCTCAAACCCCACCAGGGTGGTGGGACATGACAGTGTAGGTAAGTATGAGTAGGTAGGCATTTCCGTGTATTATACCGTATGCATTTATTGTTTGTTTCCCTTATGTATTACATCTTGATTGTTTTGTCTCATATGTATGCTTACATTATTTTGCGGGGTGGCAATACCACCCCACCTTTTGTTGCTGATGCTTTCTTGTCAAGTGTGAGCAGGTCTACAGGTTTATGCCAGAGATTGTTGAGGTTCTCATGAGATCTACAGTTAGCACATGTCCCCAAGTTGGAGCCAGATGCTATCTCCGATATCTAGGGATAACTAGGAGATCATGTCTCGAGGCCCACAGGTCCTAAACATGGAGTACCGAGAGAAGGATTGACCTGAGCATGGCCCTGGAGGACCCATCTTTCTTCTTCTTCGCTAGATTTGTCCTGTCAGTAGCAGCAGCTTCCATCACCACCGCCTTGGACTTCCATCAGAGAGGACTCTTGCTCCATGAGGTAATTGGTCCAAGGTATCATGGTATGTGTCATATTTGATCGTTATAACCCTTTTATATATGCATTAGGTTCCTTTCATTTCTGATGACTGCTTGGATCTTACACTAATCCACTTGACCATTGTTAGAGGGTGATTGATGGGGTGACTTAAAAAAGCTTGTATTCATGGGTTTTAATTAGCCACCAAAGGGGATTTGCAAAGCCATCGTCTGCTCCCACCATTTATCATTTTACATCTTACGCCTGCATCTATCCCATTTCCCTAGTCTGACCATTAGGATGACCTTTGGGGTTACACTTTGTCTTGTGGGAAGAGGGGCTAAAGGCAGGGGGTAAAAGCAGTTGGTAAAAGATAAAAGCCATGGGAAATGAAAAAAACCTAGAGATGCTTACGCCCAGGGGATCCCCGAGTAGGTAATAAAAGCCTCTCGATAAAACTAAGGGACCCTAAAAATAATAAAACAGGACCCTAACCAAGAGGGATGGGAGGTCTCATCACGAAACTTGACCATTATGTTCATGGGTATCCAGTGGTATGAAATTACCATCATCGGGTCACATGGTGACCTTTGAGGATTTGCATGTAAGCCAAAGGGAAAGGGGGTCTCATTCCGAGCCAGCCTTATCATCTCTGCAAGAAGATACCAATTAAGGTAGCTTACTATCAGCTCTGGTTACCAAACCAAATCGATTGTCCTCTGGTCATACCAACCCCAAGTAAAAGAAAATCAATAAAATAAAAGATAAAGGCAATAAGGCTTGGAAAAACCTCATCATGACAGGAACACAGCTATAGCCTCTAAGGCACCCTACAGACAATACCTGCCCTTAGTGCCTGTGACTGGGCATCCCTAGAACCATATCACCTCTTAGAAACCTTGGCTTGAATGATCTTCTGGAAACTTTCCTTGTATCAGGTATTATCCCAATAGGTTATTACGTAGATTTCTTCAACTTTGTATAGTAGATCTGTGTAATGTCTTTGAGCTCTTAGATGATATGTTAGAGTTTCATTACATGTGATAAATTTAATGATGAATATGATTGACACTACCAGTCCCTAGGTGTGAGCCCATGGTAGTTTTGGTGTCGCGGGATATCCAGGCGGACAGGTACAGTGGACCGATACACATGGGGATATGGTGGTTCGGACCTCCATGGGGCTGAAAGAGCCATCAGATGGTTGCTGGGATGGCAGAGGCAGGACAACATTGTGATGATCCCTTGCATAAAGAAGAAGAAAGGTGATCCTTACCGGGACACTTTGAGAGAGAGATCGGCTTCGAGATCCCACTGCAAATGAGATGATGGCTTTGATGGGCGGGATACCACCAGGGCAGACGTTTTTCTAAAGCAGAGTGTCAGGAGTCTTTGGGATCATTTGTACGTCTTGTTAGCTGCGGGATCCTAGAAGGGCTAACGTTTTGCCTTTTGGATGATGATCTTGCCCAAAAGGGCCCAACGTCCCCCCTCAGAGGGGCCGACGTCTCCCTTTAACTCATAATTATGACATTTTATGCATTTAATGTGAAAAATAATGTAACTATTATTTAGTCACACTTGTCAGCTGTTTTAATGACCTATTTGGTAGAATTAAAGGTATTTGAATGATATAAAGAAGACGTTACCTCTCATTTTTTAACATAGCACAACTCTCCTCTTGTAGAGGGATAATTTTACCCAGTCTTGTCTTGGTATTGGCTCTTGGAGTTGAGGCACTACTTGAGGATCATCTTTGGCATGTTTATGTTGTTTTCTATCATTTGGAAGGTTTTAAACTAGGGTTTGATAAGCTCTTCATTTGGGTGCAAAATGTATTTATCATGCAAAACTTCTTAATAATTGAATGGTTGTAGGTTAAATCTCTTATGCACACATGGTTTACATTGTTATTATTTTTGCTTAATCATTGACTGAAACCCTAGGGTAACAGAAAGCACACAAGTAGGTCCTTGCTATGTCCCCATGATAGAACTTGTTTAACCCATTGATTGAGGATAACCTAGCACCCTGTATTGCTACACTAGTTCTCCTTTTTCTAGGTTAGTTTCTTAACATAATTTGAAGAAAGAGACGTCCTAGGCCTAATTGATTTTACACCTAGGTTTGACTCTTAGGGTTTGAAAGACTGTCCTTGACTTTCATCCCTAGATTTATGTTTTGAAGCCTTCTAATTAGTTTTGCCAAAGGTTTTAAGGAAGAGGGAGGAGCATGAGGCCTTGCTTAAGCAACAGAAATGAGCCTCCTCCCTAGGAGTTTTAGAACTTTGTGGCCTACCATTTTACAGCTTTCTAAGCCTAACCCTCTGTCCCATAGAACTATTCTCCTGAGATTTTAGCCTTACTCCTTGACTCCATTATACCCTAAGGCACTAGATCTAAGTATCCAACGTTGAGCCTTTTTGTGTTAAAACAACCTTTTAAACCTCTCAAATTTGAAACCCTACAACCTAGCATCTTACTAACCCTAATTAGATGATGACGTCATACCATTTTAAAATTTTGGCTGGTATAAAAGTTGTGGCTGGAATCATCCAATGATAGATATTGATGTGTAGATTATTGTCATTGGCTAGTGTTCAAAACGTCCACTTCTTTACCTATCAAGCTAAGAACTGGCTTGGACGTCACCCAGCACTGGTATAGTGTGCCAACACTCTTAATATTGAATGAGCAAGAGAGATGATATTTATGATAATTTGAAAATTGATTATATTCTTTGAATGTCATATCATCATCTCAGTGTTTATTGACAAGTGATATTATAAGCCATAATAATTTTTGCAATCATTGACTTCCATCAATAATTACTGCTATATGTGCTCATATATAATAAGGATAGTCATTAATTCATGAAGTGCTGCTCTACTGTGTTGCACATTTTAGTTTTATTTTCCCTTGTCTCGCAAGCGGGTGCCTGTCTGTGGAGACCTTCATTTGACTATCTGTTTCTTGGCAGTAATCTGTGAAGGAAAACTCTCATCGCTGAAACCACTTTGTCTGAGAACCCCCGTTACTAGGGACGTCTTCAGTTAAGCCCTCAATAAAGGCCTTTATCAGGGTGACAGTGGGTGGGGGAAGCTCCTGTTACGCCAGTTTGACCTTTACCTTTCAAGCCTGGGCCTACAAGGCGAGTGATAACAGTACCACAAGCATTTTCAAACAATTATGACTTCGAAAATGCATGTTGCTCTTCATTTATCCTGAAATATTAGAATTCTCAGTCTACACAATTGGAAAAAGTGTGCTCTTACATCCAACTAGTCCTCTTTTATAATAAAAGAGAGACTCTTCAACTCTAGTGGTTGTTCATTTCATTTTACTCTTTCATTTTGTCATTTTAGATTTTGAATTTCTACACACCATTCAAACACTAAATTCATGACCCATTATTCTCTACAATTTCTAGGATTTTCTATCACTTTTTTGACCTAAATACCTCTGCAATTACATTCCTCTAATTGATACGTTTCCAATGAGGTATCATGAGATCAATTCCTACACTTGTAGCCAAAGATATACCCATTTAAAAATTCTTCCCTGAATGTATGGTAAGAAAGAGTTGGTCGAGTCGAAAAAGAGTTGGTCAGGTCAGAAAAAGTTGATCAGATTGGGAAGAGTTTTTCTGGAAAGAATTGATCAGGTTGATAAGAGTGTATTAGAATGAAAAGAGTTGATTGGATCGGGATGACCAGAAAGAGTTGATCATTGTTGGAAGAGATTGATCGAAACAAAGCTAATTAGAAAGGGTTGATCGTCGTCAGGAGTAGCTGATTGGAATAGAGATAATTGGAAAGGATTGATTGTTTTGGGGAGGAGATTATTAGAATGACCTATAGCATTTGGGGTGGATGAATTCTGACGAAAAAAATGGATCCAATATTAAATGTGGTCCCGACATACCAAATGATAGATGCCACATCAACATCCATGTTCCAGTGCACGTTAGATGGAACCAATGACAGGGGACCACGTGGATGCGACATGGAAATGAGGTGGAAAAGGTAGATGAAGACCTTGGAACTTTAGGAGGAATTTCATTTGGACCTTGGACTTAAGCATGGTTACAATCGTTGAAAATCTCTTGATGAGTGGAATTCAATGCTGATATTTGTTTATAGAAAATAATCACAGAAAAAAAGGGGAAATTTTGACACCCTAATAGCCTAAGAGAGGTTAGGGGGTCGGGTAATATAAAAACTACCAAGGGATGGATATATGACCCGTGCGTTAGAAAATCAACGTTACAAATAATGATGAATCATAAGAGGATATCAATGCCAAACTGACATAGGACATATGTCAATCTAGTCAAGCTAAACATCTCATAGGGAAAACATGTTAGGATCACAAAGATATGGAATATGATCAGGTCAAGGAATAGGTCCTTACATCATACCACAATGTGTGATATTAATTGTGACAAATAGTGAGTAGGCATTGGGAAATGACACGATGAAGGCCTACATCCATGAAGCTCAATAAACCTTGGGCCTAGGTTTTTCGATAGAGAAAGAAGGCCAAAAGAGGATCAATATGAAGAGGCTAGAGGGCGGTCTCTTGGAAAGGTGGATCTGATATCCTTGGGAGCTTCAGACCTTAGGGAAAATGTAAGCCAAGGCAATTTGCTTCCCAAAAAGGGGAAGCCTAGTAAGGATCAAATTTATATACAAGGATCAAAGCTCCAGCCTCATCACCTCAATGGCAATAAAAATACATATATATTGGTATGGTACAAAATCTCATAGGGATCCTACTGAATACACTTCAAAATATCTGTAGGACTAGCCTAGTGATCCTAGACAGAAATGGGTTTATACTTTTATGGTTTTCTAGATCTAGACCAAACAATTCCTTTTACATCAAATAAGGGTAAATCAACATACCTTTAATTTGAAGTTTGTTAATGTATGTCCTGGATGATGTAAATATGAGGTTCCAACTCCAACTCCTATCACCTACTTCATGCAAACAAGTAACAAACACTACCAATCTTATTCTTGCTCTAGTGTTATAAATAATCAATATGCCTCATATCTAATTTGATTTACCATTCATGGAATCAAATCCAAACCATTCATGAACTCTACACAAGTAATTTTTGGAAAACCATTGATATATTAAATATGATAGAAAATTTTCATCAAAACATACCTTAGTTATGATGCCATTCTCCCTTGACTCCTTGCTCCTTGCTTCTCCCTTTAGCTTCTTGGTCAGGATAGGATCTCTGACTTTTAGCTATGATGGATAGGATAATCACCTCTATAAATGGACAACATAAAATTACTCTTGAACTCTCCTCCTTCTTTCCCAAGGCTTTGCTGTTATATATTTCTTGGAGGAGGATTGGGAGAGGCTTTTAGGTATTCTAGAGACCACTAGAGACTAGAATGTTGTGAGTTCCTAGGCCTTTACATGAAGATACAACTCATCCCTTGCATATCTCCTCGTAAGTCCCTGAATATAGAAGTTTCAATGGTCATCTCTTGTTGAACATTGTTTTCATGTGATGTTCATCACTTGTTTTCCACTATGTGTCCATCAATGATCTCTAAAAGTGGCTCAAATCTTACATAAAACATACATTTTGGATTCCCTTGTAGGGTGGAAATTAAGGATACAACAATTTGTATAGGCTTGCAGGAGAAAGAAAGGATTAGTCTAAATGAAAGTGAGTATTTAACTTCAAATTATAGACAAGATCCAGATAGAAATAGGTATATACAAGAGGAAGAATATCAAAGGATTACCCCACATGCATCTCAAGGATGGAGAAATTGTGTGAGGAGAGTGAGCTTGATAACATGCTCCTGCAACCACAAATAAGATGAGATCATTCATGTGACTAAAAGGAGACCTTCCAATACACCATAAACATTATATTCCATACCTTCAAGAAAACATCATAAATGAGTGTTGGGTCTATTGAAAGATAATCATGGATAATTGTAGATAAGTTTCCTAAAAAAATACATGTGCTAAGTCTCAAACTCAAAAAAGGATTAGTAGTTAAACTAATCTTATAGGAGTATGATCAACATACAAGAGGATAAAGATTTAGATATTAAGCACAACATGCAAGAAAGAGAATGCATAATTTGAATTAGTCATTCAGAAAATATTGAAACCAACTACTGATTCAGAGACATATGACAGAACAAAAGCTATAGACACATAGAATCATCAAGCACTTCAGAATTTGAAAAGGGTCCAAATATAAGGTGTCAATTCCATCATGCAAATTTCAACAAAACATCATAGGAGTCAAGAAGCATCATGAAGAGAAATTTGAAATCATAAGGAGACAAAATGAATGAAGTTGACCTCCATCAAATGCAATGATCAATCAGATAAACCCCAACTCTCCCTCCAAGGTGAATAGAAAATTAACATTAGCCTCCAAAGTAGAGGGATAGGGCATGATAATTCAAATTTTGTGGAGGCAGGGGCTTTCCTACTCCTGTGAAATAAAGGAAAGTAAAGGGGGAGTTGTTGTGGCCTCAACCTTCTGAAGGAAAATATCTCATGAGGTAGTTCTCAATACCCTACCTATGAATTAACTCTATTCCATGGTTTGATTTGTCAAAAAGTGAAGAACTATCTAATGGGAAAGATACCATCATCCACACATATCACCAGCCGCATCAGTATTTTCCATCCCAGAGTAACCTATAGAAAACATTACATTACAAGTGGATGGGGTTTTACAACAATTTCAAATGGTCATCAAGTAAGAAGGGAAACACAAACATGTTTGAAGAAATGCTGCTCCAAGTCTCCACATCCAGATTACAACTTTGGGAATTCTAATGCACATGAATCCGTTTACCCGTGATGCATACAAAGACACATACACAGAAGATGAGGACTTAAAGGATGTGTTTTGATGCTTCCTAGGTCCAAAATTCATATAGAAGGCAGAGGGTAACAACAAGGTTATCATTTCCATAATGGCTTACTCTACAAGCTCAGTAAGATCTGTGTTTCTAAAGGTGAAATTTTGTATCTTATCATAGAGGCTCACACTTGCAATATTGTGGAACATTTTGGTGTTGAGAATACAATTTCCAACTTACAAAAGTATGTGTATTGTATAAATGCAAGATGTAGCCTATTATATTAGAGGATGCTTTATACTTTGTTATACCAACAAGCCCAACAAGAGGAATCAAGTTCTATACCATCCCTTACATGTAACCACTTGAACTTGGGATGTAACATCCTCGGTTAATCCTATGAATTATAATGTAATTATATATAAATGTAGATTAGGTTGGTGAGCCATTGAGTTTGGGTGAAGAGCTCACATTGATTCATTGGTTCAGTGGGATGAATTTCATCTTACTGAACGGTAAAATAATTATTAAATGTAATCATTGACTGCAGTCTAGAAAAATAGATGGAGAACATTGGGGGCTATGATTCCACAGAAGAGGGGATCCAAGGGGGGACTATTCATGCGTATTAATACAACCCATTCCTAAATTATTGTCATTATGTAAACTAGCTATTTTATGATTGAGTGTAGCAGAGAGATCCAATAATTAACTCATATGAGAGGGTGGATGTGGTGGTCACATCCATAGTTATTAGGGAAACATGGAAATAGGTACAATCATCCTTAGAGAAGAGTGATTCAAACAAAGGAAGAAGAGAAAGGGTAGTAGAGGAGAGACAGACAGTTTTTACATGCAGATTTTGGACAACAAGAGGTGAGTGGGAAGAGCACCGACCATGTTTTTGAAGAATTAGGTTGTGGTTATATTGGAAAAGAGGCATGAACTAGTACATATTGTAAAAAATCCGACATTTTATTCCCCGGCGTTATGGACAAAATTGTCTATATTGTCGCAAATGGGAAATTTAAAAAAAATAATTCATTTTGCCCGATCACGTCGGACTTGCCACGTTGATGTATCTCTTTGCCGTTGATGTATCTCTTGCCATGTTTTCGTCTCTCTTTCCACGTTTTCCACCAAAACGTCTCTCTTGCCACATTTGTGACATATATGTCGTTCTTTTGACTGTGAAGATTGATTTGCTCGATAGTCTCTCTGCGTTGGCGTCTCTCTTATACGTTAACGTCTCTCACGTTTTCCCCCGGAACGTCTCTCTTGCCACGTTAGTTACACATACGTCATTCTTTCCATATTTGTGAAGATTGATGTCGCAACTGCGACGTTTTGGAAACTAGGTCTTCCCCTCCAACGATCACCTTAAACCTCCATACAACCTGATCATGGATGCCATTGATTTGGAAATTTTGTTTCTTTCCAACATCATTATATTCACTATAGATTGTTTAGAGGAATGTTTAGTCAATTTAGTGTTCCTAAATTGCTTCCATTAATTATCAACCAAGGCTTGTAACTTTGATGATGTGTAGTGCACTATATGTGCCTAAGTGACCTTTTCTTACTTCGTTCTTTTGATGGTTTTCTTATTGTTTTGGGGGTTTTGTGCTTTTAATCATTAATGTCTTATCTTAGGCTAGAAAGTGAAAATAAATCCAATTAAAATGAAGAAAAGCATTATAGTTAACTTCCTTTAAAGAGATTAGAGTTTTATGGATAAGTTCTAAGGTCTAGTTCTAATTAAAAAGATAAAACAAGTGTTTCAATTAGTAAATAAACCTAATCCATGGATTTATGACTCTTCAATTAGTGAATAAACCTAATCCATGGATTTATGACTCAATTGAGATTTAAAAATGAAAACAGGAAATGCAATTGATAACTCAAACATTGCATTAAATCTAATCATTTAGCCATTCTTGCAAATCATATTTAGATTCAGTTTCAATCAGAATGTCATTTAAAGAGATTATTAGTTGCAATGGAATGAGGATCTTCTAACTACAACTAATTAAGTGAATGACAGAAAGAATGAAAATGCTTAAACAATTACTGTTTCTATAAGTCACTAGCCATTTTAATATAAGATTTGGAAATAGGAAAAATGGCTTTTACTTGGTTGAACATAGCAATTGTTAATTATGAAAGTAGTAAACTTGAGCATAAGAAGAAAGAAATACTAAACAAAGAAACTGAAATAAACCTAGCTAGAAAGCATAAAAAACCTCCTTAGCAGTAGGGGCCCTCTGCTACCAATTCATTGAATTCCTTATCTCCTTGAAGATGTGATCAAAACAACATCAAAGAATTGATCTTCTTTATTAAAACAGAGTCTGGAAAATAGACTATTCACTGCAAATCTGAATTGTATTGTACTTTTTCTGAACTGTCTTTTTGGTCTTGTACAACCAATATTTAAAGGGAAATTACATAACTAATTATGAGATATACTTGCTACAAGTGGCTAATTTGAATTAGACTTGCAATAGGACTGTTGGACTCCTGCTAATTCGAATTTAGACTTGTAATAGGACTGTTGGACTCAAATCAAGAGTCCTATTGCATTTGGATAACATAGTTTGACTTCACCTTTGACCATGAGTTTAGGCATGTTTTTCTGTTGATATGGACTGAGTGTGTAGGATAGAATCCATGTAGGCATCATTCTAGAAACACCCATGTGGCCCAATCCTACAACTGACACCTAGAACATATTCAACCACAAAAATAACTGTGGAACGCCTGATCGGCTACGAAACGTCTGTATTCTGTAGCTATACTGCACAAAATTATTAAAACAACAAAAACCATGAAAATACAATATGTTAATCAATTGCATGTATCCTTGGGACAATCCTAAACATTCTTCATTGATTGGGGCTTATGAATTGATGAAAGAGAGGTGAAATGAGATGAGAAATTTGTAAAGAAAATGGAAATTCTAGGGTTCAACATACCCCCACTGCAAAACTATTGCATGTCCTCATGCAATTTACCAAAATTTCAAGTTCTTCTTCCTTATTGCATGTGATCTGATACTTTAGCCAAAACATCCAGCCTTATTCTTCTATTTCTTGAAAATGATTTCTTACAAGAAATCCTTCCCAACTGTCCCCTGGATTTTTCAGTATCTCCTTCCAAGACTCATTATGAAATTCCTTGTTCTTGAACCACCATTCTCCTTGCCTTGGGAGTCCTGTTGCCTTAGCCAAAAATGATTCTGTTATTGTGAATTTGATGTCTCCAATCTCTACTTCTTCTCCATCAAAAGATCTAGCAAATGATTTTGTAATCTCCTTATGGAAGCCATCAAATTTTTCTATAAAATTCAACCATCCTTCTTGTTGTAGTATCTCCTTGACTTGTGAATATCCCTCCAGATACTTGACTCCTACTAGCTCTGTTCTGACAATTAGACCCATTCTTCACATGTGCAGAGTATCTTCCCCTTCATATTTACTTTCCTATGCTTAAAGATAAATTGGCTGCAAAGTCTGATCCTTTCCCTTTAAAATTGTCTCTCTGTGTTTGGAGATAGATTAGCTGCAGAATGACGCTTAACCCTCCGAATTACCTCTCTGTACTTAGAGATGGATTGGCTGCAAAGTGTAATGGAGGTGAAAGGATGGAGGTAATTAAGCTATGAGGGAAAATGAAGTGGCTATAGATCTGATGGAGAATTTATGATGAACTTGTGGTGAAATAAGTGAATGACACAATCTTAAGGAGACGTGGACTAGTAGGTTACGTTTGTGATTATGACCGTTAGTCATTAATCAAGGTTTTAATGAGTACCATTACGGAATGTTGGATAAGGGATATGGCCAAGATATGTTAATCAATTCGAATGATAGGTTGTTTAGGAAACATATGATTATACACATTGTATCTATTTCATGTTTTAACTTGTTGCTATTAAAATAATTTTCACAATTTACCTCAGAATTTTGACCTTGTTAATTGTTGTGCTTGATGTTGTTCCTTTGGTCCTCTTTTAGCATGCTGGTCTTCAAAACAGAATCCTTCAATTTCCTGTAAGCATCATCTCTTTGTAGGTTGTACAATAGTGTCATAACTGTTGAACAAGATGTGGCTGCAACATGCAATCTATAAAAAGAAATGAAGTATGGCTATGGAATATAGATGTGAAATGAAATGGAATGAAAGTGGAATATGACTTGTGAAATGGAATAAAAGTGGAGTGAGATGGAGTGAAATTGTAAAATGAAATGAATTTTTCAATTTCTCTCAAATGGTACATTAGACTTCCCTAAAATTTTCGGAGGTTGTTACCATTAATATTATGCATCTTCCGACAAAAAATCTCAGCCATTGGTTGAACAAATCTTCTGAAAAATGAGAAATGGTTGTAGGTGAAAGTGGCCAATTTATTGAAGAATACACACTAAAATTTTCTAAAATTTTCTGTGTTTATTTACCCTACCTCAATGCATTTACCATAAAAATTTCAGGACCAACGGATGCACGGTTTGAAAGTTATGATCAAATCAATTTCTGCCCTATTTCACCCTTCATGCTGCCCAATGTTGCAACAAAAAAAATATGCCACAAACTCATTTTAAGGCCGAATTGAGTGATTCAAAAGGGAAACTGTGTATTTTTACCTTTTCTACTGCCACATGCTTTCAGAATTTGATTTTGATGAAGAAAAGGCGTTGCTGTGCAAAAATACCAAAATCTGTCCTAATCTGTCCATAATGCTGAAAAATGAAAATCTACCTTAGAAACCCATCTGAAATGTCCTTCAAAATTGCTTATTTTTTAATTATGTCCGCGTCTTACTCAATTTATCATATTCTGAGAAAACCCAGAAGCTCATAATTTTTTTTTATTTCTGCTCCAATCTCTTGCAATATTTGCGCCAAAACTACCTCTGGAAAAGGTTGCAAAAACAAAAATAGGTTGCTACAACAATAGCTGCAAAAACTACCACTTTCCATAGATGTTGTAGAATTGACAAAAAGATGAACATGCTGCTACAAGAAACTAATAAAATGTACTGCTGCAAGTTGTTGTTGATTCCATAAAACCATTATTCTTCATCGAAGCCAAAATTCATGGTACAATTCTTACCATGCGAATGAATGTGTCGAAGTCGAGCATGGGAAGAAATTATTGGATTACCGATCAATGATGAAAATCGTTAACCAATGCGAGACAACTCACCGATAATGTAAATGGGTGTCAAGGTACCTGAGTGCATCTTGACAGGGACGAATGAATGTGTTGAAGTCGAGTCGCTTGCAAGGTTTGACAATCAAGAGACATTGTTGTATTCCCATTGTTATCAACGAGGAGGCTTTCCATTGATGTATGCAAGCTCCAAGGCACTCCAAATAATCTATGATCTTGATCCCAGATAAAGTTTTGAGGTTGATGGGACAAGATCTATTGGAAGGTGGACCTTAAGGAATTCCACATCATCCAACTTGAGCATAGAATGAAAAATTATTTGAAGAAGCATAAAAGATTGAAACCATCTTGAAATTGCAGAACTTATTGTGAACTTTGCTTGCCAGTTGCCTGGTTTTCAAGCAAATCTCATGTCCAATTGCGCCAACAAGCTGGTTTTCACAATAGGACTTATTTTTCTCTTTACTATTTTTTTTTTCCAGTTGTGTCATTCCACCTTGTCATTATAATTGTTAAATTTTGTTTACTCCACCTAAATATACAAACATATTCATTCTATTTTCCTCATTC
>SNQJ01S0041804.1:5498-27383 GCA_010110895.2 Picea sitchensis
CTTGGGAGACATTTCTGGCCGAGATAAATGCTCGTGAAAAGCAACCAGACTTTGAAAGGTTGTGGCATGATTGTCTGCAAGAAGAAGGAAGAATTCAGAGTCGAAATGGTACTTCAAAGGAAGAGAACCTTGCTCTAGCAACAAAGACAAGGAAAGGTTCAAAAGATCTTATGGTATCTTCTTTAGAAGAATAGAGTTGCTAGTTACAACAGTCCAAGGCATTGTCACATTCTTTTAGCAGTAGCATCCTTTTGACAACAACAATTTAGCAAAGTACAAGTTATGTATCCTATGTAGTTAGTTAATTGTGCTTGATTGTCAAATTTCATAGCAAGAACAGGTCTAGATTTCAATTTGTATTATCACATGTCCAAAGAAGCTGAGATCTCAACATATACCTATTGTAATTGATGTAAGCTGGGTCATTTTCCCTGGTCTGCAAACCCAATAATTTGTCTTGGTTAGTTGGACCATTATCCCTAGTACGAGAGTCCGACAAGTTCTCATTTGAGTCATTTATTATTAGGATGGGTTATTCTCCATGGTTTTGGGAACTCATCAAATATGCTCATTTGAGTTTGGCCATTGCCTCGAACACTGGATTCTTGAAAATTATAATTGGGCCATTGTCACTAGTACGAGAGCTCAATAGTATTATGCATAGTATGTCTCATAGTGTCCGAGAGTTTGCCGAAAGAGAAGAGAACTAAGATGGAGCCTTCTGGGAAGAAAGGATTTTTTGTTGGGTACAGTGAAACATCCAAGGCCTACAAAATCTATGTTCCAGGCCAAAGATATATTGAGGTAAGTAGGGATGTAACTTTTCATGAAGAAGCTGCATTTAAGCATTCTAAAGAATCACAACAAGATACAGAGATGGAGGAACATGAAGAGCCATTGGATCAAGTTGATACTATGGATACAGTAGAACAGATAGAGAGACCTATGGAGGTACCTCCTGCTAAGAGGAAACCTGCTTGGTGTAGAGAAATTTTGCGAGAGGCAGAAAAACATGCAACTCCTTTAGGTACTCTCAAAGAAAGTAATAGACCTCAAAGATTTTCAGGTTATATGGCTCTTATGGCTCAGATTAGCGATGCAGAGCCCACCAACTATGAGGATGCTACTATGCAACAAGTATGGAAAGATGCTAAGGTGGAAGAATATCAATCCATCATGAAAAATGATGTATGGGAAGTAGTACCAAGACTGGAAGAAAAATCTGTGGTTACTTCCAAGTGGTTGTTCAAAATCAAGCATGCAACTGATGGAAGTATTGAGAAATAGAAAGCGAGATTTGTGGCTCGTGGTTTTTCTCAGAAGGAAGGTATTGACTATGGTGAAACATTTGCACTTGTTGCAAGGTATATTCCATTAGGACCATCATATCCCTCGCTTCAGTTTTGGGTTGGAAACTTCACCAGATGGATGTAAAGACTGCATTTCTAAATGGTCAAGTTGAGGAAGAAGTATATATAGAACAACCAAAGGGTTTCATGGTTCGAAGAAAGGAATCACATGTGTGCAAATTAAAGAAAACACTATATGGGATGAAAAAGGCACCAAGAGCTTGGTATTCGAGAATTGACAGCTATTTTCAGAGCTTGGATTTTTCCAAGAGTGCAGCTGATTCCAACCTATATTTTAAGGTAACAGAAAATCATCCTCTAATTTTGATTCTATATGTTGATGATTTATTCCTTACTGGAGAGGAACAACTGATAGATCAGTGTAAGAGGGAGCTCACTTCTGAATTTGAAATGAAAGACATTAGACTCATTACTTCCTTGGTTTGGAGGTATGGCAAAGATCAAATGAAATTTTCCTTTCTCAAGGGAAGTATACAGTTGATATACTGCGCAGATTTGGTATGCTGGATTGTAAGCCCATGTCTACACCCATGGTATCTAATTTAAAGAAGTTACATGAGTTAGATTCTGGATCAGACTTGGTGGACCCATCCTTGTATAGGCAACTTATTGGATCCTTAATGTATTTGATCCATACAAGGCCAGATATATGCTTTGATGTAAGTGCCTTGAGTCAGTTTATGTCTGAGCCAAGACATAGACATTGGATTGCTGCTAAACATATTCTCAGATATTTGAGAGGATCCATTGCAAATGGACTTAGATACACTTCTAGTGGAGGAGTGTTGCTTCATGGTTATGCTCTTTTAGACTGGGCTGGGAGCTCAGTGGACCGGAAGAGTACTTCTAGATACTATTTTAGTTTGGGTTCAGCTATGATATCTTGGTCAA
Organism: Picea sitchensis; assembly: GCA_010110895.2. Classification (NCBI taxonomy): domain Eukaryota; kingdom Viridiplantae; phylum Streptophyta; class Pinopsida; order Pinales; family Pinaceae; genus Picea; species Picea sitchensis. The sequence goes on from SNQJ01S0041804.1 coordinate 7,760, forward strand.
GCAAGAAACAAAGCTCTATAGCACAAAGTACAGTTGAAGCAGAGTATATAGCAGCTAGTAATGTGAGCAGAGAAGCAGTATGGCTGAGAAAGCTTATGTCTGGGTTGTTTCAAGAGAGGTTAGAAACCATTGTTATCCATTGTGATAACCACAGTTGTTTAAAGCTCACAGAGAACCGAGTCTTCCATGACAGATCAAAGCATATTGAGATGAAATATCATTTCATCAGAGACATGGTCCAAAGACGTACCATCACGCTGGATTATTTGTTAAAAGTCAAAGAATACTACTGTGAACTATTGTTATCTGCTTATGCTTGAAAATTAACAAAAACAATAGTATATTAATATGGACACCAAATGCAAGGAGATAGAAACAAACAAAAGAAGTGCCATAGCCTCCCCACCTCAGTCAAAATTCAAAACACTTGCAAGAGATAAAATTATCACTTGTATCTCCTAAAGACTGGGACTTGCGTTATGTCCTTATGGTTAGGAGGTCTTGCACAATGTTCTTATTGTTAATTGCCTATTCATTCTTTTTTGGTTTTGATATGTCATTTTGAGGATGAAATGTGATTAAAGAGGTAGGACTTGGGATTAATGCCAATCTCATCACCAATATAAGGAAATTTGTGACATTGAAAATTAGATACTCAAAATACAAAGTGCTCGAGTTGTTACCATTGGTGTTGATGCATGAGAATTAAAGAAGCCTAGTTTAACTAGAGATAACCATCAAGTGTTTCGTACATCCTCCTTTCTAGAGTCGTCCAAAGCTCAGATATTGTTATTGTTTAAAGAATTGCTTGTTGATGGATGGCTGTTGGTTGATCATTTCTAGAATCTCAGGTGACTTTTCAACCACATTAGAAGTCAATAGTTCCTCGAATGTTAGCATTGCAATATTTTAATTTGGCAACTAGGTCATGTCTCATGTTATAGTCAAGAACTTGCACATATTAATAAGAATCGATTACATGTTACACGACTTATAGAAGTTTAAAATACAAACTGGTAGCTATACCCAATGATGCCCATAGTGGCATATTGAAGTAATATTGGTCAACATGGACACACACAATATTTAAATAAATAATGGTGACTAAATGGCATCATAATGGAGCTATAATTAAGGAGGCTCCAATGAATTATATCTCTAACAAAGGACATAGCTTGAACCTATTGTGATATTTATTCAATAAACATAGTGACAAAAGAATAACTAATTTTATATTGGCTTAGTTCTAAGGAAATGGTCATATGAGAAGGTGATATCCTTCATTGGTATGGGCACCCAAGCTGTGGACATGGAAGTTCTGGCAAGCAAACCTTAACCCTAGATGAAAAAATGGGCATTCACAAAAAATCATTGATAGTTTGGACCTACGTTGCAGGGGAGCGCCCCCCCTCCAAGTGCTTAAGTTGATTCTAATAGACTCTCCCTTAAGTTGAACCTATAAGCGTTCTTAGTACTAGATTCCACCTCTCAAATTGAATGTGTATGCTGTTATCTCCACCCTTCTATGCTTCAAAGCTTGAATCCAAGTAGAGACTCTTGTCTATTACTCTAATGGCACTCTAGGGAGACAAAGGTACATGGGTAACTTCAATCAAAAACCTTGTTTCAGGCGTCTTTGAGAGTCTTTTCCTAAATATATGTGTTGGTCTATATGGCTAGCACCAATAAATTGATTTTAAAGAAGAAATGTAGCCCCCCAGATAGACGACGATGACTCAAACTATCTCTATCCTTGCCGAATATATGCAATCTTGTCTAAACCAATGGGATCAAAACATGGAGGATTGCGAAGCTGAATGGATGATCAAATTCATGGTTGCATTAGCTCCCTCTTTCTGTGGTAGTAAGAAGGCATCTCTTCCTCAGTGGGCTGTCAGAAAATCAATGTAGGAATTTGAAGATTGGTTAATCCAATAGGAAGCTTATTCCCTCTTCTTCGACATAGCTTCTTGGAACAATCTTGGGGCGGCAGGTGCAAGGGGGGCAGGGGAGTCTATTTGATCCCAGAGGAAGTAGCATAGCATCCTTCGCTTGGGGACTGGGCACCATATCAAACAACATTGTTGAGGAGTATGCTTCCGTGGGAAGGAGTTCACATTGGGAGAGACTCTATGATGGTGGTTTGGGTGATTACCAAAAAGGCTCAGACTGAGAACAATGCCTTCAATTGTATCATCTCTTGCATTTTCTCTCTCTTTGTAGAATTTGACAATGTAAGAATCTACCATATCAAAAGAGAGCTTAACTCTCATGCTGGTTATTGGGCTAAGCTTGGGATGAGTATGGATGAAGGTATGATTGAAATAAGTGGGACCAAGGGGGTCCCTCCCATCCTTTAACTCTAGACGCTTTGCTCTTAAATGAGATTAGACAAGTGGCAAGTGGGTTAGTGTTTGTGCGATGGTATTGCTTGCACACTTGAGTTTTAATAACAACATGAAAGTAATTTGTTGCACTTTGTGTGTGAACGACTTCTTATGTGCGCCTCCTCTGGTTATGGCTTGTGTTTCTCCTTTGATTGGTGGGGCTCGTTAGAACGTTGTTGCTGTTCGATTATCTGGTCTCTGGGTGGTTCAACTGTGTCAGGTGCAAGTTGGTGTCAACCTCCATTCGATGTCAGTTTTGATTGGGGTTTTGTCTAAGATTTTCCTGGTTTTCAGGTTCTTTCCTTCTATTTTTGTTTATATTTGGGTTTTCCCTTTGTCGATCTTCTCTTCTTTGTTGAAGATCCTCCCTTGCTTGTCTTTGTTAAAGTCGAGATAGGTTGTTCCGCGCAGTTTTGTGTGGTTGGGGTTTTCTTGTTGTTATTTGCCTTGGACATGGATGGATCCTAATTGGAACGACTTAAAAAGAATTCTCCACCGGCATGAAGAAATTCACAAGCAAACAACAACGCTCTGCAACAAATTTCGGCAAAAATGGGGGAAATGGAGCAACCTATTGCAAATGTGATGAATCTTTTAACTCTTCAGACTATAAGAGAATTGACGGTTTGGAATTCGACTGTCAATATTTAAGGTCCATGGTTATTCCTCAACATTTGAATTCGACATCAATTAATCAAGGAGCAATAGTTTCTCATCATGGGGGCAACACAGTCAATGAGCATGGAGATCGAGGCACAACACCAATGGAAGTTGAAGATGGATCTCTCCTGTTAGGTAGAGAAATAGATATACAAGACAACGAATCTTCTCATCAATGAATGCATTTTAAAATAGTTTTTCTTTTAGGACAATTTGTTAAAAAAGTTATTAGTCTGTCTGAGCAGGAATATGATATGGAGAAGGCTCCAAATTTTGCCATTTTAGTTTCAAAAATATGTATAGGTTGTAAGCCCAATTTTGTTGATTTTGTTGATATGTATGCTTATGTTGTTTGTTTCCGCACAACCCCCCTTTATTTTAAACGAGATTAATTCTTGTTAAGGAATTAGAATGTTGCATTTGTTGTTGAAGTGGAGACCAAACTTGCACAAAACCATGTTAAGGAAGCTTAGTAACAAGTCCAAACTCCCATATCCATTGGTGATATATTAGCAAGCTCACAAAACAATTTGAAAAGTTATTTATGATTTTGTTTGACATGTTTTCGAAAAGCATTTGAACCCTGAGTTCAGACGAAACTATTTGTGCTTTGGAACATTGATTTCAGATAGGAAGCTTGAATATCAGTATTAATTTTTAAACATGCAAGTCGTTGGGTGATGTCATAATATGATAATAGGCATAAACACCCATAGGGTTGAATGATGAACAATGAAGCCCTAATGCAAGAAATTGTCTTATTATCATGTTCATAATATGATAATAGACATAAACACCCATAGGGTTGAATGAGGAACAATGAAGCTCTAATGCAAGAAATTGTCTTATTATCATGTTCAATTTTATGGTCATTTATAGAGCAAATGAATTGCTTACAATGACAATTACCCAAGTATCTCCCTGTGCCATTAGAGTAACAGAGAAGAGTCTCTACTTGGATTCAAGCTTTGAAGCATAAAAGGGTGGAAATGACTTCTTGCACAGTCAATTTGAGAGGTGGAATCTAGTACTAGGAACTCTTCTAGGTTCAACTTGAGGGAGAATCTATTAACATTGCTTTCAATAAGACAAACATACTAATAAGTGTGTTAAGTAATACACAGATGAAAAATATTGTTGAGAAATTGTCACCATTGTGATAAACCACGATTTCAAACACAAACTAAAAATCATATTTTTTTCAAAATTTCAAAAAGTCATCAAGGTTGTGAAAAAAATGCCAACAGATGCCCATAATTTTTTGGGTCATTTTTTTTACTTTACTTTTTCTTGGAAGCCATAACTGCAATATTATATCTTTAAAGTAAAAGTTGGCATTCTCCTTTATCTTTCATTTTCTATCCTTTTACTTAAATTTTTAACATTATCATTAATAGTTACAAGATGTTTGAGAGTGGTTCCTACCTCATTGAACTTCATGTCAAGAAAGTAGAATTTCATATCCCATTCAGAATTCAATAGACTTAACAATTTTCAAGATTGGCGAGATTGCAGTGTTTCAAGATTGGATTCTCTTATGTATGAGGGTATGGGATTGACATTTAATCATGAGCACGAAGCCCTCTATGTACCTTGTTCTTGGTGGTGTTGACTACTGAACTCCTCTATCATGACCTTAATAAAAATGTACCCTTTGCTCAAGCCAAAACTACTAATTATGCATGTTGAGCTTTATGCCTCATTTTAACGTTTGGATTAGCCAATTTCATTGAAATTGGAGGGCGTTGACTTGGACAACAACTAGGTGGATGACTTGGATCCACAAGCAACACCAAGCATTAGTATTGATGTCCCTAGAGGATCGACACAAAGGCCGGAAACTCATATTTTTGTTGTAGCTAACGCTGCCCAAAAACACCACAAAATAGTACCCAATGTTGGTTGTATTTGCCACAAAACATTACAAAACAACAAAAAACTATGGGTGTAGCTTCCAGAAAACACCACAAAACAACAAAAAGAATGGTTGTAGCAGCCTAATACACTGAATCCCCTCTTGTTTGAATCGCACTTGTTCAAATCCCTTTGCTCAAATCAACCTTGCTTAAACAATGTGAGGAAAAATGAGAGTGAAATCCTTTTTTAAAGAAATTATTTTTTTCTAGAGGCTTCTAGAAGTCTCATTAAGATAAATTATTAAATCCTAACTAGTAAATAAAAATAATTTTTAACAATAATTTTTTTTTTTGTGGGTCCAACACGAAAAAATGGCTTTTAAAACGCGTTGTATAGATTGAAACATGTTATACGAACGCTGAAACACATTGCAATCCGTACGAAACAAGTTTGAACATTTTGATACAAAAACACGCTTAGTACATGGTGGGTGCGTTTTCTGCAACATAGGGTGCTACTGATGATAAGAATCTCAATATAGGGGATAATTTTGTTATAGGTAGTTATTTGTTGTAGCATGATGGTTTTTGGATTCTAGACATGGTTCAGAGCCTTAGTGTTAGTATGTTTTGTTTCAAATATATATTGCACTTAGTGCCATTTTGACATATTTACCTTTACACGCTATATACATGAGCAATTTTGACATATTTACCTTTACACGCTATATACACATGTACTTGCATATTTGGTGTCTAAGGGTTTATATATATATATATATATATATATATACCCTACACGTTATATACATGAGCAAACTTTGCATATTTGGTGTCTAAGGGTTTATATATATATATATATATATATGTATATATATATATATATAATTTGTATGGTAGCGCTTCCTACAACATAGGGTGTTACAGATGATGATGATCTCAATATAGGGGATAATTTTGTTATAGGCAATTATTTGTTGTAGCATGATGGTTTTGGACTCTAGAGGCTAGGAGCCTCGATGTTACTACATTTTGTTTCAAAAATATATCGCACTTAGTGCTATTTTGTTATCTTCATCCTTACGCGCTATACACATGAGTAAACTTTGCATACGGTGTCTAGGGACAAATCTACATTGATGTATATATATGTATATTCCAGTTACAAAGCCCGGGGAAAGCCTTTGAGTACTTCCCCTCATTTTGAAGATGGTACACGGGGTAAACCCTAGAATCTTGAGGCACAAGGTCTGTCAACAATAGGGCTCAAGCCATTACAATAATATACTCATTAAGTGGGCCGCACAAAGTGAGACACCCCCAATGGCTATATGTCTCTAATTTAAAGCTTTATAGAAGCGTTGAGAGTATTTTTATATATTACATATTCCAATCTCTATATATATATATAACATGCAAATAGTCATAATCAACTTAAAAACATGAAAACATAGATTTTAAATCATTAACTACCGGATTAGTGATGATCATTAAAAGCATCAACCATTTAGTACACATAACATCATCATATAAAAGTTTGTCATCAACAAATTGTAACAAACATCAACCACAAAATAAAAAAAGAGCATCATATTCATTACCATATAGTTGTAAGATTCAAATAATAGTTCAAACTTCAAAGGTAAACTCCCATATAATGTTCATTGTTTACAAAATAAGCCATACTAAGGACAAAGTACTAAGTTCGAGAAGATAGACGTTCCTTCCTCATGATACTATCCTCCCATATGTTGATAAGCTTACCATTGCCAGGTATCCAAGTTTGATTTCTGCCAAACCACCTAGAGACAAGGCAATCGAATTGCAATTCTAGGAGACTAAAATCATTATTTAGTCAGGGTTTTTAGGAAGAACCCTTAGATGTTGCATCGCTTCTAGAATTTTTTGGTGGCTTGGAAATCCCCATAATTTTAGGTAAAGTTTGTTGAGATCCCAACATGATGTCTTTATTTGCTTGCTCTTCTTGAAGTACCCGTGCTGCCTTTCGTCCTAATCTTTTTGGCAGATTCTTTTAAGAGAGCCCGACTTTAGATTCCGGGAACATGATCTTTGAATCTCTGAAGTTTTCTCGCTTCTTCTAGGGCCCACCGTGGAGGACCACATTCTCACTTCACAGAAAAAAAAAAAGATGTTCTTCTCTTCTTTTGTTTGTTAATTGGTCCTAATCTCTTGGCATCTGGATTAACCTTTGGCTTGAGAAACCATGACTGTGGGTATCTAAGCTGCCAAAATCACCCGGGGATCGTGACCGCTCGAGCTGACTAACCCGGCCTGAGCCACACCAACCCTTAACATGGTTGGATTTTTTTTGTCCCCGCAGGTTTCAAACCGGTGACTTTTCAACACAGAGTGGCTTAACAACACACTTTGTCACTGACTGTCCTACACCTCGGGGACGACGTTCTTCTCTTGTCTTGATTTCAAAAGCACCTCACCTTTTTCCAAAGGCGACCTAGAGGGGGAATGGACCAAAGGAGGATCCCAAGGGGCAGATTCGACTGCATGGACCATTGACATCGATTCTTCTTCTTTATCTATCATTAATGAGAGGATTTCATAACTATTGTTTTGGGGAATCTTCCCATCAGAACGAGGGATTTTAGAGGGCTTGTGCGGATGTGTTAAGCACTTTTGGGAGGGTACAGAGGAGGACAGACCAGGGCTAGATGAGGGAAGGATCCTATTACTACCATCAATGTCCAGACTTTTTTGAGACATCATGCCATTGTTCTTCTTGCCTATTAGGAGATTGAGATGCGTTTGTCTTCTTACAATTTTTTGCAAGATGTTCATACTCGTGGCAGAGCTTGCATGTGTAGGGAAGTTGTTCGTAGTCGAGCTATTGCACATGTTGTTAGTTATCCAACGAAATGAGCACTGTTTCAGGAATACCCTTTTCTAGATCAACTTGCAATGCATATTCTAGCACATGAGAACATATTTTCTTTTGGTTCCTCCTTGTTGATGTATTTGTCCAAGGAGTTGCTGATGCATCAAAGGACATTGTCACTCCAACAATGGAGGGGGAAGTGTGGAAGACAAACCCACATAGGAACAACAAAAGGTACATCATTTTTGCACTGAAAACTGGAGTCCACTTGCTCCCAAAAAGTATGGTTCGCTTCGAAAAATCAAATCTTGATCTTTTTAAAACTCAATTAGGAAGGCACAAAATCCTCTCTCGTAGAAAAAATGATTCAAGGAGCCTTTGATGAGGGGCTTCCAACTTTTTTGCATCCAAATGGCCATAGAGTTCAACGAGGGCCAGATGTTAGTGAATTGACCAATCAACTTGCGATCTGGTAGAGCCAAAGCCTTTTTCCTGGTAGAGGAGGGGGGCAGATTAACTTGTGGAATTTCATCTAATTTCTTTACAAATCGCAAAGGTTGGTGCTTTGAATTCTTGATAGAGGCTGCGACCATAGCATGAAAAACCAAGGCATTAGTGTTTGGAGGGGGTGATTTCCCCCCACCAACAGATACATCCATCACTCTCAAACCAGAACTAGGGTTTTTCCAAAAAACTTGTGCGCTAGGCATAACTAGCCATGTCATCAATATTGCCATAGGGGACAAGTTAGTCTCCTGGGAATAGATACCGAGCATGGTTTTGGCAAGTTTGGCTGAAATATTTTCTTGAGTTTATAAAACTCTTTGTTGCTGTCCTTATACACACCTACAAGCGTGGAGAAGTCTCCAAACCACTTGGTGTGTCCTTGGAGGCACACTGCCTAGGTCCAAACCCACTGTCACCTCGACTTGGACTTCTTCTGTCTAGGCTCACTCCTAGGGAAGCCAAGGGGGGTAGACCCTACTTACTATGTAAGTTGATTAATGTGATCTAGGAGTTGATTTTAGTTTATTAAGTTAGGGGGAGACTAACCTATATGACAAGCAACAATGCAAATGCAAAGCTTCAATAACAATCAGACCTTTCCCTAAAAGGACAACTAAGACTAGTGCCTAAAGTTTGGGTAAAGGGGACAATTAAGTTTGTACACAAAGAACAAATAAATGATCTAATTACAATGAAATACAGTGTAACTTTACACTTGAGATAATTACAAGATGAAATACACAAATGAAATATAACGAGGATAAATTATAGTGAAACTAGCAAATTAGATGATTGCACAATGCAACTTTAGGAGTGTGAAATGAACTTTGAAGCAAAACCATCCAATAGAACTAGTGCGCAACTTAGAAAGTAGAATGCCCAAATAGAGATGGTGCACAACCTTAGAGATAGATAGGCTTGAAATAAATGTGCTCAACTTGAAAGTAAATCACATGAACATGTAAATGCCTTAAACATGAAACTTGCACAACCAAAAAAACTGGAAATGAAAGCATAAGTGTTGTAGGTAATTTTTAGGAAAATTTTAGAGTCTCTCTTTGTTTAGGGGGATTAAGGTTTGAGGATGCAAGCCTAGACTATGTGTCTACCCCTAGACTCTTACCGCTTTGGCCAAAATGATTGTTGGGTGCTCAAGAAGAAGGGCAAGCAAGGCCCTTCCCTAGCTCCACAAGTCAACCCAGAATACTTGGGCACTCAAGCAGGGGGGACACCTAGTGCCATGAAGTCGTCCCCGACTTAGCACCCCCTGTAGCCTCCACAAGCACCCTTTTTGATGGCGAAAGTTGTACCAGTTTGGGTGCCTAATTAAACTAGATAAATTAATCCCAATCCTAAAGCTACAAGCTAAGATTAAATCCCAACTTAAGATACAAGATTACTTTCGATTTAATGAGATATTAACAAATTAACAAAGAAAGCAAGCCTTACGATATTGCATGGGTTGGCTAAGCCAAACCTCTTTGCAAGGTGTAGGCAAAATAAGTCAATGCATGTAAAGAAAAGACTTGGAAAGTAGAATAGTTACACCTAGCCACTCAACCTTGTCTTAAGGACAAGTGGGGCAAATAAGAAATAAATCAAATACTTTGCAACCTCAACAAAGACACAAGGAGGAGGACAAGCCTACTGGTTTTGTGCCAAAGTGGGTGAATAATAAGAATAAATAACTTGAAAGAGAAACAAATAAGCCTGGCCTCTCAACGTTGTCTTAAAGAAGAGTGGGGCAAACAATAGATGCAATAACAGAAAATAAACTACCTAGCCTTACGATTTTGCATGGGTTGGTTAAGCCAAACCACTTTGCAAGGTGTAGGCACAATTACATTACAATTATTACAAAACAGAAATAAGTGAAATAATGAGAAGAATGCAAGCCCAAGAGACTCTCTTGGGTTGCTTACAATCAAGGAAATAGATGAGAGAAGAAGGGGGCTTTGTTACTCCAAGTTGGGAGGCTCTTCTTGAGTTTTTTGAGCCTCCAAACGGGCAACACCTCCCCTTGTCCTGGCGAGAATCTGCAAAAATCTGCATGCAAAAGCTTGCTGGAAATTTCTGCAAAACACTAGAAAACTTGTGAGTTTATGTTAGCAAGCAAAACATAAATTTACATATAAAAATCTGAACATGTATTTGAATATTTATGAACTAAATCAGAACAGAAATATGCTTATGAATGAATGGAAATGACATAAATAATATCATAAATATATTAGAGGAAACACTTGGTTGAACAAACAAATTTCCAGATCTGAAATTTGCTCTTTGAAACCCTATGTGACCTGCAAATAAGTGAGATCTCGCTACAACAACAACAAGGAGGTGAGTAGATCTATGGGAAATGCAAAATACTTTGCTATTTCAAATAAACTAACTCACAGAACCTACAATAGTACTACCGTAAGTTTCTCCAAGCAAAATACTTTGCTTGGATCTCCTAAATTAGATTATAGACGCAAGACGTACACAAGAGAGGAAGGAAGCAATATCACCTCACACAAAAGACCATGGAGAGCACCAAGAAGACCCTTAATGCACCATGAGATAACCTCCAATGCTTCCTTTTATTAATGAGAAAATATTGCTGCAAATACTTGCAGCAAGATTTACAAGAAGAAATGAGAAATGAGAAATGAGAAAGAGAGAGGAGTGGGAGAGATTTGGGCAACATAAGTTTGCTATGGAATAGATGTGAAATGAGGGAGGGGTAAGCATTCTTTTATACTTAGGAGGCAAGAGAGACCCCTTCTTGGATGAGCTCCAAGTGTCACTCAAGCAAGAGAGATCATCATCTCAAGGAGGTGCGCACTTTTAGGGTTTTGGTCATCTTTAGGGTTTGAAGCTTGAGTGAGGGAGAGGGGGAATCACCTTTTCACACACCCAACCACTAAGTTGGAACCTTAGGGGGGCACACTTAAGGGTTTAGGTGGCTCTTCACTTTAATTCTTGAGTTTGGGTAAGTTACTCAGCAAGGGGGGCACACTTTTCCTAGGGAGAAGTCATGTTCAGGTAGTGGCTAAGCAAGGGGGTTTGGATTAAGTTAGAAAATGACTTTTCTAACTTAGGAAAAGGCTTAGGAATCATCTCCCACTCTTTCTCATGACTTTTTGCTCATTTTACAATTTTTGACATTTTTACTTAGCCAAATTACAACAATTAAATGCCGACTCAAGACTGACTTGGACTCCTCATGGACAATGACCTAGAAAAACATGTGCAATTGAACTGAAACTTGGTCCAAGGGTGTAGGGGGTCTCTTGCCATTTCTTTTGAGTACCCATACCCCTATCAGAATCCCCTAGGACCAAGTTTTTACATTTTTACATCAAATTTAATTAAAATTACCGTTAACTGAGTAATTTTAATAAATGAAAAAAAACTACTTAGACTCGACGGAATTCTGCAAGACTCTAGGAGATGTCTAGCATGGTCATTTACAACAATCCTAGACCCTAGTCACCCATTGGGCTCGATCATTAGAATGCCTTTCACGACTTTGGAGGATTATTGTGAGTGAAAAACTCGAGGGTAATTAAAAATTACCCGAGGATAAAAAAACACTCGATGAAAGGACTTCCCTAATGATAAAATCCTAGGCAACTAACTAAAATATGACTCATGCTAACTCATTACATTATTATCCCACATAGGGGAGTGGAAATTCCGATTACAAAAAGTCGTGCCGGGGGCAAAATTTGTCTAGTAGAACCAGAATGCTTCAACTTTGTTGCACCATCAGGTACATAGCTTCATGGTACATGGACTTGACCCCCTAGTCGAAATAGGTGGTCAACACTCTCAACCAATAGTTTATAAAACTTTTGGCTGAAATATTTTCTTGGTTGAGAGTTTTTGGTCAACTAGAATAACAAATTTTGTTGCAATTTTCAAAATACTGCAACTCCAACAAGGGCCAACCTTTGTAAATTTTGAAGATCATTTGTTGGACCTGCTACCAGTGGATACATCTTCGAATCTAGTTTGTAATGATAAAAGAATTGTCGATTTCGTTAAAAAATACTGTTTTTCAATAATTTTGGTTCTAAACCTTATTGCTTTAGAAGTTTATTGTTCTCCAAATTGCCTGAAATGAAATTTCAATATTGTCAAAATCGCAATATCGAAAAAATAGCAAAAATCATAGTGTACTTCCTTGCACTGTCCTCTTCAAAAGGGTATTTTTAGTTTTTTGGTAATGATTACATCAAAAGGAAAATTGGTGCCCACATAAATGAGTCAATACAAAACTATTTTTCTGTTTCACTCTATTTTGATAAATAAAAAAAAAATAGTACGTAAATTCGAAAAATGAAAAAATATAGTCTAGGCACTAGTGAAATCCGTGTAGTTTATGAGCATATATATATATATTTTTTTTCTCTAAATTGAATAGTTATCACTAAAAACGTAGATGCACATAGGTTACTCATTTTCATTACCTAAAATTTTAAAGTATATGCAATTAATAAACATAAGATTTATCCCACTATATGTATGTTTGTTTACAAAATCTTGTTTTTACTTTAAAGTGAAATTCTCATAGAAAATATGAGTTTAGAGGGGTTGAAGTTGAAGAAATAGAAAAATTTGCTTGTTTTCTTCATAAAAAACAAGCAAAAGTTTTATTGGTTTTCATGTTTTCACCCTTATTTCTTTTTCCTTTTGTTTCGTCTAATTCTTATAAGGTGTAAAGCTCGTTCCTCTACTTATTTATGAACAAATTTGAATGATGTGTGCCATTTTAATCCCTTATTTTGGTCACTATAACACATGCATAGGAAAGATTCTTCTTTTGCTCTCTTCAAACTAACGAGTAACCATTTGGGAATGAATATATGGTACCCTGGTCTTGTAAGAAGTTTTTGCTTCAAGGTTCAAATATAATATATAGTATTATTCTCCTCAGTTTGGTTTTACACTTAATGAAAGGTCCAATGTCTTGCATCCACGTGTCTTAGTCACGTTTCATTTACATGTGTGTTCAGTTTGGTTGTGGGGTGACTGAGTATTGAATATTATGGGCTTTGAGGTAGTCTTCAAATGCCACTGCAATGAAACTGTTAATTGTAGTCTTAATATATGCAAACATCCAAATGGCCTCTTAGCAAATAGTCTTAACATATGCAATTTGAATTGAACAAATTGTAATAGTTTGGCTATATGCTAGAAACAACTTCGAATAAATTAGTAATCTCTAATAAATAAATTTAAGATTCACATTTGACTTAAATATCTTTTATAAAGTATGTAAATGAACACTCATTTTGACCAATTTGTAGGGATTAATTTAGTAACTAATTCTTTATTGAAACAACTATGCTCAGGTGTAAAAAAGACACTGATTTCCTATTGAATAGATGTCTTACTTTTGGTCTTCTACTGTGTTTGATGGTTTAATAATAATATACTTCTTAGCAGTGATTATCTTTTGGAAGTAAAGCTTTATGATAATTCCATTGGAATAAATATCTGGATCAACACATTCATTAAAGAAAAGTAATTTGCTGTAGTTAAAAGCAAATTTTTACATCTTGTGTATCACTAAAGATCATTTCTTTTGGAAGCATAGGTTTGTTACGAAGTTGTAGGAAATGCCTATCCAACGTGTGTTCCAGTACCCAAAATGCACTAAAACGTTGAAATGGCCAATCGTTGTACCATATGACGTTTCTTGATTTGGAAATGTTGTATAGTATGACCGTGGCCATTTACGAGCTGTTTGGGTGTGTTTGTATGATGTTTTGGTGCATTTTTTGACTTGTTCAGGGCCACCCAAGTGCCCATGAAGGGTGTGGGACTGATAGGGAGCCTAAAAACCCGTAATCGATCCATTCCATGAAGTACAATAGGTTGGGATATCTGAAAGATGAGGATCTTGTCTATGTGCATTCGAACTTACGTCTTGTGTCTCATAGGAGTGAAGAATATACAAGTGGGCCTCATAAACTTTGGGATGTGGATCTAGAGTGCTTAGACTTGGAACTCTCTCTTGCTGGTCTTGATATTGGTGGTGTTGCCGTCCTTATACACACCTACAAGCGTGGAGAAGTCTCCAACCCATTTGGTGTGTCCTTGGAGGCACAATGCCTAAGTCCAAACCCACTGTCACCTTGACTTTGGACTTCTTCCGTCTAGGCTCACTCCTAGGGAAGCCAAGGGTAGACCCTACTTACTATGTAAGTTGATTAATGTGATCTAGGAGTTAATTTTAATAATTAAGTTAGGGGGGCCTAACCTATATGACAAGTAGTAATGCAATGCAAAGCTTTAATGACAAGCAAAACCTTACACCTACAAGTTGACTACGACTAGTGCCTAAAGGTTGGGTAAATGGAGTTAAATAAATTATACAACATATACAAAACAATAATATGAACTAATTACAATGAAATAAAGAATATAACTTGCACTTTAAATGAATTATCCACAAAAGATATATATCATGAGCCCAAAACCATGAAAACAACAACTTAGATAATTGTACAATTTATACAAAAGAATTAAAGAACAATTAGAACCGATATACCAAGAACCATGAGATATCCACAAATGAAATATGTAACTTGAACTAACTTGGAAATAATTTGCCAATGAGAGCTAGTGCGCAACTTAGGAAGTAAGGAAAACTTGAAAGTAAATCACCCAAAGAGAGATAATGCACAACTTTTAGAGATAGTAACTTGAAAGTAGATGCGCCCAACTCAATAGAAAAGTAACTTGAAAGTAGACGCGCCCAACTCAATAGAAAAGTAACTTGACTTGCAAGATAAATAATTGCTTGTAAAGTAAAGTGCATGAAAGTAAACTACACAACTTAGATTGAGATGATTGAAAAGTAAAGGTTGTGTAGGTAAGTTTTAGAAGAGTTTTAAACCTTAGTTAAATTAGGTAAGGATCCAAGCCTAAACTATGTTTCTACCCCTAAACTCTGATCGCTTTGACCAAAATGATTGCTGGGTGCTCAATAACAAGGACAAACAAGGTCTTCCCCTAGCTCCACAGGTCAATCCAGAATGCTTGGGTGCTCAAGCAGGGAGGACACTTAGTGCCTTGAAGCCATCCCCGACTTCCACCCTCTGTAGCTTCCACAAGTCACCCTTTTTGATGGTGAAAATTGTACCAGTTTGGGTGCCTAGTTACTAAGTATGATTACTTCCAATCCTAAAAGCTACAAGTTATGATTACTTCCAACTTGAAAGGATATTCAACAAATGATTAATTTCCACTTAGAAAAAAGAAACAAAATATGA
This sequence comes from Picea sitchensis, assembly GCA_010110895.2. Lineage (NCBI taxonomy): Eukaryota > Viridiplantae > Streptophyta > Pinopsida > Pinales > Pinaceae > Picea > Picea sitchensis. Next base: position 23,289 of record SNQJ01S0041804.1, read on the forward strand.
TTATTTCCAACTTAGAAAGATTGCAACACAAGATTACTTCCAACTTAAAAGAGATATTAACAAAATATACAAAAAATGCAAGCCTTACGATATTGCATGGGTTGGCTAAGCCAAACCACTTTGCAAGGTGTAGGAAAAATAAATCAATGCAAGTAAAAAGACTTGGAAAGTAAAACAATTGCACCTAGCCACTCAATCTTGCCTTAAGGACAAGTGGGGAAAAAAGGAAATGAACCAAATACTTTAACAACCTCAACAAAGACACAAGGAGGAGGACAAGCCTACTGGTTTTGTGCCAAAGTGGGTAAACAATTAAATGAATAACTTAAGAGATAAACAAATAACCTAGCCTCTCAATATTGCCTTAAGGACAAGTGGGGCAAACCATTAGATGCATAAAACATAAAACTAACTATCTAGCCTTACCATATTGCATGGGTTGGCTAAGCCAAACCACTTTGCAAGGTGTAGGGAAATTTAAACAATTATTTGCAAAACAGAAATATTTAACTTATGAGAAGAATGCAAGCCCAAGAGACTCTCTTGGGCTGCTTACAATGAAGGAAATAGAGAGAAAAAAAAGGGGGTTTTGAAACCCCAAGATGGGAGGTTCTTCTTGAGTGTTTTGAGCCCCAAAATGGGCAACACCTCCCCTTGTTCTGGCGAGAACTTGCAAAAAACAGCAAACAAACAACCAAAAACACTCAAAAATTTCTGTTAGTAAATAACATATATTTTACATGTAAAAATCAGCAAAAAAATGAAGTAATTTTCAGCCTATTACAGAACAAAAATTTGCCCAAAAGAGAGAGGGAAATAACATAAAATATTAGAGGCTTATGTTGGTTGAAGAGACAAATTTCCAGATCTGAGATTTGTCTTTCCAAACCCTTGGTGAGCTGCCAAAATGTGAGATCTTGCTACAGAAAACAAAAGGAGGTGAGAAGATTCAAACGAGATAACAAAATACTTTGCAATATCATAAAAAATCAGCTCACAAAATCTACAACAATACTACCATAAACTTCATCCAAGCAAAATATTTTGCCTGGAATCTCCTAGATTAGATCTATAAGCAAGAATAACACAAAGACAAAGCAAAAATATCACCTCAATGAAGTATAAAATGGCACCAAGAAGACTCTCAATGCACACCATGGATCCTCTAAAGATTTTCTATTATTGAGAAAAATGTTGTTGCAAATACTTGCAACAAGATTTACAAGAGAGAAAGAGCAAAATGAGAGAGAGGAGTGGGAGAGATTTGGGCAGCATAAACTTGCTCTGAGAATAAATCTCTAATGAGGGGTAGGCTTTGTTTTATACTTGGGAGGCAAGAGAGACCCCTCTTGGATGAGCTCCAAGTGTCATTTGCTAAGAGTGAGTGAGCATCTCAAGGAGGGGCACACTTTTTAGGGTTTTGGCAAGTTAGGGTTTGAGGGTTGAGTGTAGGAAGGCGGAAAACACCTTTTAGCTCACCCAACCACTAAGTTAGAACCTTAGGGGGGCACACTTAGGGTTTTAGGTGGGTTTTCACTTTAATTTTATCTTTTGGCTAAGTCAACCACCAAGGGGGGCACACTTTTCTCAAGGAGATGGTCAATTTAAGTTGTGGCTAAGCAAGGCGGTTTGGGTTAAGTTAGAAAATCACTTTTCTAACTTAGGAAAATGTTTAGGAAACTTTTCCCACTCTCTCTCAAGTCTTATTTCCCTTTTTACAATTTTTGGCATTTTTACTTGGCCAAATTAAAACAATTAATTGCTGACTCTAGACTCACTTGGACTCCTCATGGACAATGACCTAGCAAAACTTGTCCAATTGAGCTGAAACTTGGTCCAAGGGTGTAGGGGGTCTCATGCCATTTGTTTTGAGTACTTACACCCCTATCAAAATCTCCTAGGACCAAATTTTTACATTTTTACATCAAATTTAATTAAAATTACCATTAAATGAATAATTTAAATAAATTAAAAAAAACTATTAAAACTCGACGAAATTTCGCAGGACTCTAGAAGATGTCTAGCATGGTCATTTACAATATTCCTAGACCTTTATTACCCATTGGGCTCGATCATTAGAACGTCTTTCACCACTTTGGAGGATTATTGTGAGTGAAATGTCTTCCCCGAGGATAAAAAACACTTGATGAAAGGACTTCCCTAATGATAAAGTCCTAGGTAACTAACCTAAAATATGACTCATGCTGACTTATTACATTATTATTCCACACAGGGGAGCGGACATTCCGATTACAGAAAGACATGCCGGGGGCAAAAATTGCCTTGTAGAACCAGAAGTCTTAAAAAAAATTTGTACCCCAAGGTACATAGCTTCATGGTAGATGGAGTTGACCCCTAGTCGAAATAGGTGGTCAACAGGTGGTGAAGCAAGTGGATGTGGAGCTCCCTCTTCTTCCAATCCACACTCTAGCTTTGCTGAACATGATCTTGTTCAATTTTTGTTGATGATGATGAAGATGAGATGGATATGCATTAGGCTTTAGCTCATGTTTTATTTCGGTACATATAGCCTCATATATAAAGGCTGATTTTTGATGTATAGCCTCATCTATCAACATAGATTTTGGATTTTTCATCATGAAATCATTTATGGGAGTTAATATAGACATGGGTTTCCTTCTAAAATGTCATTTATGTGTATCGTTCTTATTTTCTTGCAAGATAAATGTGTTTTATTAAAAAAACTATATACATATATGCATTATGAGCTCAACATATGTGTTATGAGCTCAAGATATCACTTACCAGAATAGAACCTGGGCGGCGAGGATAACACTTCATCCCACAACCACTTGGGTTAGCCCCAACTCTCTCTCTCTCTCTCTCTCTCTCTCTATATATATATATATATTGGTTTGGCTAATACATTTCCTAGGGAAACTCATTGGGAACTTTCCCTCATTTTTGAGGATGGTACCCAGGGTAAATTGGATTTTGTAGAAGCTTGAAGCTTCATCTTGTCACTTATGAGACTAGAACCTTGGTACTCCATCATGCAACCTCCCGAGCTAGATCGAATTGACTATAGCTATATATATATATTGTATTTTTTATGTACCGCAATTTTTCTTGACATACCCATTTTGGGGGGGTGTCATGTTTCCAGGTGATCACATTTTACCCATTTTGGGGGGGGTGTCATGTTTCCAGGTGTTCACATTTTTGAAACCCATACGTGTTTCCACATTTTGTGCAACTTAGGTTTGTTATAATTACAATGAAATAAGTCCTTGGGTCAACACATTCTTCGAAGGAAAGTAATTTGCTTTACTTACAAGTGATTTTTGACCTCTTGTTTACATTTAAAGGCCATTTCTTCTACATTGCTTTTTATTTGGGAACAACAGTTGGATTTGTAGGGGCATTTAAAGGATTCAATTTTATTTGAGCTCCATTTTTGCATTATGTTTATGTGTAGTGTAATTTGTTTTAGAATAAAACAGCCTTCTATAAATGCATCCAAACAAGTAATTGGACTGGACTGATATAATATCCATTTCTATATATTAAGATGGCTGATTGAGTAACATAGTGTAAGGTAGGGACTGCTGTGTGTAGATTTATATGGACAAATGCAATGACATTTGTTTGTAGACGAAGTGACGATCTAAAGAAGGAACCTATGCTGATGAACTAATTAAGCATTTTTGCTTTTTAAGGATGACTAATTAACACTAGCTTTCACTTTCCAAGCTTTAATTGAGATACTTGAACACCACTTGTAGCAATCTAATATTTGCTTTTTATTATTTTGTTTACCATTTTGGAAATTGACCATTCAAAATATTGTTGCAGGAAATTGTATCCATTTACCCCATCCTATCACCACCAACTCTAACGTCTTGTAGGGGCATTTAAAGGATTCAATTTTATTTGAGCTCTATTTTTGCATTATGTTTATGTGTAGTGTAATTTGTTATGAATAAAACAGCCTTCAATAAATACATCCAAACAAGTAATTTTACTTGACAGATATAATATCCATTTCTATATATCAAGATGGCTGATTGAGTAACATAGTGTAAGGCAGGGACTGCTGTGTTTAGATTTATATGGACAAACACGATGACATTT
>SNQJ01S0041804.1:34741-46606 GCA_010110895.2 Picea sitchensis
TTTTTTCAAATTTTCTGTTAGAGGCCTGTCACTGTATCCTCACTTATTAACAAATATGCCTGCGAGAAGATTGTGCGTTAACATGTACTTTGGTCATTTCTGGATGTCACATTATTTCTTAGTCTAGAATCCCTGTGTTTGGTTTGTAGGAGTGGGACAAATAATCCCAACATCTATATGTGCCCTGCTTGTTTTCATAGATTTACATATCTCATTTTTGAGATTTCTAAGTTAGTTGAAAAAGCTAAGACCAAAGCTTATTTCACTATAAATAGAATATTAATGGTGTTTTAGCTGAGGTATATCTTGACATGTTTTAAACTGCTTTCTTTTCTTACAGATTAGATTGTTTTCACGTGGATGGAAAGGTTCAGCATAGATCACTTTTGCTTAAATTCACTCATGTTATGTGAGTTACTTCTTTAAATTATTAATAATTTTCTAATACATTCTATTGATTGATTGTTTTGTTTGCATCTTTGTCATGGATAGTGCGTGGCATCACACCCTGATACTAGAACACTTTTCCTCAATGGTAAGCTTTATCAATGCCAATAATCCTTTTTTTTCTCATGACATGTACTGATTGATATGCTCATCATTCAAAATGTTGTCTTATAAGATATATTACTGCTGCAAGCATAGTATTTTACATAATCACTATGGGTATCTAAGAGGATTGATGTTCAACAGGGAAAACTATTTATGAAGAGAATTATTAAAGTGTTGGATTATCTTTAGCCTTGTAGAAATTGGTTGAGATGCAGGACAATGGGTCTTTATCTTTCTAGGTCTTTTGAATAATTTGCATAAAATAGAAAATTAATAATCTTGAAGTTGTTTTTATTTTCTTGGAAAAAACTTGTACCGTTTTTTATTTCAAGTAGAGACAGGTAATGGTACATTTTTATTAGTCATAGATGACTTTGACTTGAGTAACAACAAGGTTCCACATCCTAGGAAGGACTAAAAAGAGTCTAATGCATTTACCCATCATCATCTTGGCATCCCAACATAAGGACATTATTTAGAAACTGAGAAAGATTTCCAATAAAAGAGTTCAACCTGGGAGTTCTAAACCAGAGCAAATTAGTATATATGAATCTGCCTGTGTGGGACAGGAGTGACCTCACCTCATTGATGTTCTGTCAAAACCAGCAGGCCGTCCTGTCATTCTGCAGCTATTTTTGGAATTTCATCAGCCATTTAGTTGTTCTCTCTGAAGAGTCACATGAGTGAAGGAGGATTAGGAGAAAGTAGCCTTGAGCTCATGAATTCTGTAGACTGCATCCTTATGGCTAAGGTTTTGATTTCTGAAGCCCCCCATTTATCCACTTTGCCACTAATTTAGAATCCTCAAAGACAAAGACCTGGATTTTCCACTTTTTTATCCTTTTCTGGTGACAGTAGTAAGAAAGCAGATCTGAGTTCTGCCCAGTGGTTAGTGCCACTGCCCAAACCACACAGAAAAGAGATCCAATGTGTGTCAGAGAGATATAAGCAGCCCTTCGCTTCACATGAACCTGGGTTACACTTGGAGGCTTCCATAAAAAAAACCCTGGAGGGTAGGTGTTGTCATGGAAATCTTTGAATTCTGCTTCTATTTCTTCTTAAATTTTTCCCTTGGCAAGTCATCATAGTTGTATTCGATCATATGGAAAACTTGTGCGGGGGAGAGTACAGTGTCTTAAAATCCTTTCCCTACCGTTAAAGTCTTCAGTGTCCCATGCTGGTTTGGAGAACATTCAATGAACTAGTGATTTACACTTTCTCCCTTCCCTTTCACAAAAAACATATACGAGGGCCACACCACGCTGGCTCATGTTAGTATTTTATTTGTTAGGACAAGCCACAGGAAGATTCTTCTTTTTAGGGGTGCTTTTAGTTTCCATAATCCTGAATACCACCATCTTGTCTCTTCCTCTTCTGCATGTGGATAGGCTGTAGAGGAACCAATAGTCTTGAAGTTGTTATCACAAGGTGAAAGAAATTTACTCGCTATTTTGTAAACAAAGAAACATATGCTTAATATATTGATATTCTTGATTTTCTAATATAGTTTTTCTGACATAATAGAAAGAACACTGGCTGAACATTCTCAGGACACTGGCCATTTAATTTGCATAGAAAACTCCAAGATCATTGCTAGAATGGACCACTATGGTAAAAGAAAGGTTCGAGAGGCCCTTGAAATTGAACTAAATGATAACATCAACAGAGACGAGGGTTTCAAAATTAAAGAAACCTGGAGGCCTCTTATTCAAAAATTAAAAAATGAAGACAATAATTACTTGGAATAATTTGGTTGACTCATTTCCTGGTTATCATTAACTATTTATTGATGGATTGTGAGATCTTTAACCCTTGAGATTAACAACCTCCTGATGATGATCCCTGCCTGTGGATCAAAATGTCGAGAAATTCATAATATGAACGCAGCTCCATCCTTCTGAATAATAGAAAGAAATTAACTTTTTTAATGTCCACACATGGCAAAAATATTGTCCAACATACTCCAGAGTGCTAAGTACAGTATGATGTACATATAGGAAATGGAGTTTCTAAAGTAACTCCTACCTAAAAATTCCACAAAATGGGTTTAATAAAAGTGTAAAATCTGAAAAATAAGTCCTAAAAATGCTAAGTTGCACGATACGGGGAAACGGAAACGAGTTTCCGAAATGGAAACATGACCCCCCAAAATTTTGGAAACGGGTAAACGTGATATATATATATTGTACTATTTTATAAATAGCACAATTGGAACTTTGTAAGAAAGCATTATGAATAAATGCAAGAACATTTAAATGACAAGCAATGTTCCACCATCGCTTATATTGGGATCCTTATCATTAGTATCACCCTTTCCCTCTTGTCTTGCCTTTGCCTCTACTTTGATCCTCTAGGGACATCAGTCAACACCGCCCAATTTTGATGAAGCTGCCTAATCCAAATCTTATAATATGGTAGAAAAAGTTTAACATGCCTAATCAATGATTTTGGTTTGAGTGAAGGGTATATTTTTGTGAAGGCCATGACAAATGAATTCAAGAATCAACACCACCAACATTAGGGTACATAAAGGGCTTGGTGCTCTTGATTAAATGCCAATGCGATACCCTCATATTTGATAGAATCCAATGAAAATGCTGCCACCCTATGAATCCTGAAATCTTGAAAGCTGTCTGCTGAATTTTGAGTGCAATATGAAATTCTACTTTCTCCATATGAAGTCCAATGAGGTTGGAACCACTCTCAAGTACCCTGTAACAATTAACAGTAATGTTGAAAATTCAAGTAAAAGGATAAAAAAGAAAGATAAAGAAAGTGTCAACTTTTACAAAGAAAAGATAAAGGAAATGCCATTTTTTACAAAGGAAAGGTAAAGGAAATGTCAACTTTTACTTCATTACCATTAATTGGCAGCATGCTTGGTCAAATCTAGTAAAAAACCAAGTCAAAATAGGCAGATTTACTGTTGGAAACACATTGTATGGATGCTGGTATGGCTCGGGAACAAGGGAAATGTATTTCAAGGCCGTACCACACATGTTTCCATTTTTCTGTATGGGAACATGCCTAGTACGACACCTGAAGTGGTGTTTCCTGTAACATAGTAAAAATGCGTGAATCTGGGATGCCTTGTATAAATATATAAAGATCAGAAGAGTTGACCTAAAAGTAGGAGAGTAGCTGCCATGTAACAGAAACAATGGTAGGAGAAGAGTCGGGGAAGGAAACCCTTCTCTACCCCTGATTAGCATCGGAGGTAGGATTTGTAAAACTGTCAACCAGATTGTCCCTGATGATTTGTGAGAAAATCTCATCTGGAGTGTGGTCTGGACTGATAGGACGTTGCAGAGCTATCCTCAAAGGCATCAACGTACAACCCAAAGGGAAGGAAGTTGCCTCCCTAAAATGCTAGGTCACAGAGCTTGTAGAGGAAGCTAATGGTACAGGATATTTGGACGAGGCTCATAGGTGGTCTGGTTGTAGAGGATTGAGTCTTCCAGGAGGTTTTGCAGCACATATCTAGTACCTTCAGACATGTATCATGCCAAGCGTTTCCACAGGGATGCATGGCTATTTTTGGCATAAGTCTATCCATAAACAGTTATATTTTTAGAAAGTCTATTTTTAGGTGTTGCTATTTTTGGAAAGTCTTGCCATTGTTTGCATGGACATTCTGAAAACTTAATATTTTCAGGCATTATTATTTTTGAAGTTTATTTTTCAGATGTAATGACTGCTAGTTTTGGAAGGCGCAGGTTATTTATACATATTGCAACTTTAGTCAACTGCGTATGGCAATATTTTTCAAAAATCTCCAGATTTATTGAATCTGAAGCAGTGGTGAATTGACTCAAACTTGCAGAATTTTTAATAAGTTCTAAAATATATTTGATAAAAATGAATCTTAACATTTATTTTTGAAACTTATAAAAAATTATTCATGATCGTTTAAATTCATCACTGCTTCAGAAACATTTAGATTTTTAGAAAGTCTATTTTTAGGTGTTGCTATTTTTGGAAAGTTTTGCCATTGTTTTCACGAGGACATTCTGAAAGCTTACTATTTTTAGTAATGTTACTTTGTAAGTTTGTAGGCATTACTATTTTTGGAAGTTTATTTTTTTAAGATGCAATCACTGCTAGTTTTTGTAGACGGGGGTTATTTATACATACTGCAACCTTAGTTACTGCATATGGAAGTATTTTCCAAAAATCTCGAATTTTATGAAATCTGAAGCAGTGGTGAATTTTAATCGACGATGTAAAATTTTATATAAATTTCAAAAATAAATGTTAAGATTAGTTTTGCCATATATTTATATATATGTATGTATATATTTAGTCTTGACATTTAATTTGATTTATTTTTGGGTCAGATTTGAAGTTTAACATAATGGAATTCACTTAGTTGTCATATATATATATGTGTGTGTGTGTGTATTTATTTAGTCTTGACATTTAATTTATTTTAGGGTTAGATTTGAAGTTTAAAAATATCTGATTTTGTTCTTTGTTTAAATATATTAATTTATAATGGAATTCACTTAATTGTCTTAATGAACTTAATGGCGAATTTTATCATATTTTTTGGCACTGGCGAACTTTTTCGAATTCATTGTCCTCGAATTCAAACATGAACATCAACCAGGTGACGTAGACTGCAACATATGGAGGCAACGCGTTTATGCACATTGCACACTAAGTACAAGTCAGTCCTAGATCACGTGCTCCTCCTTGTGCTATTTTCCTAAGTTAGACCTGCTGTTATGCCTTCTTTTCAGCACATGGATGAACATCGGCTTTGAGATCAGATTGCTGCTGTCATGATACCTTTTGCTTGCGGAATTCTTATCAGTATGAGAGCACCACTTGCAGATTGATTTGCATGGGGACAAGTGGATTGATTTGCATGGGGATAAGTGCTGATCACATCCCTGTTCATGCATAATATCAGTGCCTGAACTTAGCATGCAAACATGAGAAGAGGGCACTTACACTTAAGAATCGTGCACATTTATGAGTTCTATTTTTAGCTTGAAGATGGTGCTCAGCATTACGATAAAATCAGCAGGCTTGATTCATATTTATCCACTATTATATTCGTAGGGTGAGCACTTCACATGTAGACACATATGGTGTTTTGTAGAGACAAATTTTCCATATTTCAGTGTTCTCTAAGGAGAAGATTCACTCTTAGTTAACATGTTCCTAACCAGATTATGATGCTGCATATCATTACAACTCAGCAGTCTGGGATGGCATTCTTCTTTCAGAGCCGGAATGGGTTATGATAATGAAGCAAAGTGTTTTCTTGGAGATGAAATTATACCCTAAATTAACCTCCAAGGATGTGCTACATTTTGAAGAGATTAGGCCTACAATCAAGTTATCATTATACTTATGTTCTTTTACTTCGTTATCATTAACATATATATATATGATGTACTGAGCAATAGCAACATAAACAAGAGACAAAGAGAACACAAGAGATTTATCTTGGGAAAACCCCAAACGGGGGAAAAACCCATCAACCTTTCTTTGATAGATTCCGTTCACAAAGCAAGTCCAATCAAATAAACCCTAGCACAAGTGCTAGCTGAACTAGAAATACCACCCCAGCTACAACAACAACACCATACAAAGGTAGTGCACCTCCTTGAGGAGTAGCGCACAAGAGAGAGATACCAAAAGACTGAACAAGAATAAATTGTGCACCTGCAGCTACTGCGTCACCTCCGCTAAACTTGCGCCTTGCTTCTGTGTAGCTGGGAGAGTGTGAGTGAGTGAACAAATGAGCTAAGGCGCCTCCTTATTTATAGTCTTCTTGTCCTTCTAGCTAGGCCGACTTCTCTTCCAGGAAGGTGTCTTTTCATTATACTTTATTCTTCTGGGCCGACTTCTCTTCTAGGGTATGTCAACATCTGTCTAATGGATCTCTTGCTTCCGGAATCTTCTCCGCGGTCATCTAGGAGGGAAAGATCCTCTTGCATCTACCAAAACATCAACACTCCCTCTTAGCTAGGGAGGCATCTTTCACAATGTCTTCATCTGGTAGTCCACTGACTACTCTACAATCTGCTAGTAGGCACACGACTACTACAATGCTTTCGGTAGCTTGAATCATCAGGCATAGTTTTTGCTATCAAGCGGTAGCACTGGCTGCAATATACTTTGCCTCTGTTGTATTGAGTGCTACTGACGTTTGCTTCCTGCTCAACCATGAGATCATGCTTGATCCCAAATTGAAGCAACATCCTGATGTGCTTTTCCGGTCCACTGCACTTCCTGCCCAGTCAGAGTCTGTATAACCCTGCAATTTCACTGCATCGTTCGAGACATATCTGTGTCCATATCCAACCGTACCATGCAGGTACCTCAACACATGCTTTGCTGCTATTCAATGTACATGTATAGGCTCAACCATGTACTAACTCAATGTGTTCACTGCAAAGCATATATCCGGCCTGGTGTTAACTAGGTACACCAAGGATCGGATCAATTGTCTGTACATCGTGGGATCAACCAAATCTGAAGATGAATCACTCAGGACTCAGGAGCTTTAAATTCGTAACCATAGGTGTGGCCATGGACTTGCAGTCCATCATCCTGAATCTCTGTAGGATCTCAACTGTATATTTTCCTTGGCTAAGGAAAATCTCATCTCGTCCCTGCCACACCTCTAGTCCCATCAAATCTAGATCCTTCATTTTGAACTCTGAAGTGTGTTCCCTCTTGCACCCATTGGTGAGCTTCTCATCCCCTGTAAGAAACAAGTCTTCCAACATCAAGGGGCAACCATCCCCAAGCTCATCAAATAACTGTCTGTTCTGGCATACGATGCCGTGGGTGCCTTCTTAAGCCCATACAAAGATTTCTTCAATTTGTAGACACGAGACTCCTTCTCATGTATGTTGTGGCTGCTCTATGTACACTTCTTCTGGCTTCTGGAGCAAGTGTCTCGTCATAATCTTCTCCTTCTTTTTGGGAGAATCTTCTAGCCACAAGTCTCGCTTTGTACTTCTTTATGTTGCCATCTGCAACGTACTTAATCTTGTAGATCCACTTGGAAGTCACCATTGACTTCTCTCCGAACCACTTACCACACATCATCATAGCATCCTTGCACACTTGCTGCTTTGCAACTTCTTCATAAGTGGAAGGTTCTGAATCAATGATCTTCCTCATCAGCGTCACATAGTTGGAAAACTTGTTTGGTCTCTTGCTTTCTCTGGAACTGAGGCAAACTCCATATCCCAGTCCTTCTAATTGGCTGCCTACTCTGACACTGTAGCAAAGTCCACTAAAACAAGTGAATCCTCCCAGGAGGTCTCATATCTCCTCGAAGTCTCTGAAGCTTCGATCTAGCCTCCTCAACTCATGGCACCTGTCTGTCAGTCTTGGAAGACGTCTTTCTTTCCCACCTGAATCTGAGGGGGAACTTCCTCTAAGTGATCTTGTCTTCCTCTGAGTTAACTAACTCTCTCTGAGATCATGGTCACTCTGAGTCCTCATGCTCCCTCTGAAGCTTGACTCCCTCTAAGTCTATATAATCTTTGGAACCATTTTCTCCCTCTGCATTTGTTGACCTCCTCTGCAGTCTGATCTCTTATGGACTGTACTAGGAAGTTGCTCCTCCCTACTGGATCATGAGGGTTGACTCCCTTTGAACTCTGGCTCTTTTTGAGCTGGTACTTGATGGGGCCACCTGCCTCACCATTGGTGGACCCATCTGCTCCTCCCCATGATATGCCTCATCGATGCCATATATCTGCAAAGTATCACGGGACGATGCTGGTCTCTTCCTAGTCATTGCAACGATTCTGGGAAGGCCCTTCCGGCTCTATTGACTCTTTCTGATGATTTGAAGAGTGATCAACTGAACTAGATGGACCTGTATGGTCATCTTCAGAGCCTTCTGCTCCTTACAATCAATCTCCATATGAGATACTCTATATCCTGCAAAAGTACCCTTCTTGCCAGAAGGTTCTGACTTCGTCCTCTTCTCCTTCGTTACTTGGATGTGTACGGTCATGTACACAAGTCTATGTTTGGATAGTCTGCTCCATGTCTCAGCTAGAGACAATCTAATCTGTTGCCTCTTGCAACCGTCACTATAGCTCCCTCTCAGAGTTATCACCTGTGACTTGCCTGGAACAAGAGCAACATAGCAGACCAAAACAACATTCTGATGATAAGAACAATAATAAAAAATAAGAACGAGAACAATCGTCACAGTAGCTCCTTCTCAGAGCTATCACCTATGACCTGCTTGGGACAAGAGTCAAAACAAAATACAATAACAAGAATTAAGAACAACACTTTTCAACACTCTTCAAGTGTTGTGACCTGTTATTGCACAATATATACTTGACCAAAGCCTAAAGGCAAGTAGGCCTAGATTGACGTAACACGGAGGTAGTCCTATCACTGTCACCCCAATAGGATACCTCTTTCTATTTAGGAGGAGAGGAAACTCACTCCAAGGGAGACGTCCCAAGACCTAGTTGGTTGATGAAGGGTAAAAAGACCAGGTAAAACCCACCCCTCTCTCTAGGTCACTCGAGGAAAGAAATCACTTGGTAAAGTTTAAAGGGGCAAAAGGAAAAGCGAATGAATGGTACCTGCCCTTTACCAATGAAACAACAAACGTTAGCAACAAGCAATGATATCAATGTTTCAAATCAGTGACTTCAAGATATAAATATTCTACTGAAACATTAAAAGATGAAATGTATAGCAACAACAAATATGTCTAGAAATTGCAAGCTATGATGACAAGAATGATATAAAGAACTTGCAAGTTTGATAATACTTTGTCACTTACAATTTCAAGATTTAAAGCAAGTCAACAAGTGACTTGAATAAGCTGTCAAATCACTTGCAACAGCAGTAAAATAATAATTATGACAGCAGCAAAACCACTTCAGAAAGTACTTAAATTAGGCAATTTAAACAAACACTTCAGTATATAATGATAGTAGTTTGCCTAGTACAAGTGCTGGGTGGTTTTATAAACAGTTTGAGGGCTGTTAAGGGGCTGCAATGATGGCTGTAACAGTAGTTACAACAACAGCAGCAACCTTAAACAACTTCAGAAAATTGCACCTACAACAATAGCAAAAGGAAGACTAGAGCCTTGGGATGATAGCACTTAGGTAAATGCAAATTTCTGGGATAGTTTTAGAGGTTAGTATGCTGATTAAGGCTGCTAAATAAGGGCTGTAACAACTATTATAGCAGCGGTAATATGGCTGTTAGTGTTAGTGAAAGTTTCAAGAAGATGTGTTGAAAGTTTGTTTGGTCTCATTCATCCACAAGAGTGTAGAAATCAGTGCCTTTTAGGGGCTTATGGAGTCAATAATAGTAACAATATCACTTGGAAAATAAAATAATGATAATGCTTAGCTAACGGAAGAAGTAAATGCAAGAGGTGTTGGCACTTCAAGGCCTCAAGCATTTGCCCTTTTTAAGGGAGGATTTGCTAGAGAGTAGGCACTTCTAGGCCCTAGCGTACCTTCCTTCCTTAGCTTTTGAAAGACAATTTAATTGGTGACAAGAATGAGATTACTAGAGAGCTAGCACTTTAGTGCTCTAATAATCACTCCCAAGAAAATGTATAATTGGCAAGAAGCATTTGTTGTTTCTCCCCTAGGGTTTAAACAAGCAATTTCATAATCTTAGACATGAAACAAGTAAATTTTACCACAAACATCCATAGCATGAATAAAAATGCAGATTTTCCACTTACTTCACCAAGAATAATCAAGTCAAACCCTAGTTGAAGACCATTACACCATGAAAAATGCCAAAATACACCACCATAAAGCTCTCCCAAGAGGTGTGCACTAGTTATTTCAGCCAATAACCCTTAAAGAGGGCGAAAATTTCAGACCACCACTTGTGTGTGATGAGTTATGATGAAAATGAATGTCACTTTATGTCTATTTATACCAAAATTATGACCTTTAATTAGTTTAGGTCAAAATATCAGGGTCGGCCTGGCCAGTTTACTAAAAAATTACACTTTTACCAAAATAAATTCAATTTGCATCTAATTAGGCCTCCAAGGGTGACGTCATGCCCTCCTAGGGTGATGTTGGGCCTCAAGTGTGGAACGTTGGGCAAAGGAGATGAAATGCTGGGCCTCCAAAGAAATAATTTTTTCCCACACATGCCAATGGCCTCATGAATGCCTCCAAGGTAACAACCCCAGCTGGCAGGTGACGTCTAGGGCTGTAGAGGTGATGTCCAAGGCCTGCCAAGACCAATGTTCAGGTGGGAGGAGCATGAGACCTAAGGTTTAGGTCCTCCACAGTGCCTCCAAAGGCAACGTCCTTCCTTCATCTGGTGCAAGCCTTCAATCTCTTCTTACCCTTGGCTGGGGTTTCAACATCCGTTTGTGGGCTTTGAGCCCCCACGAATGTCCAAGCTAATCATTCCCTCATGTGTACCTGTCCATTGGGCAAGGTCCTGCAGAAACAACAAGTACGCCCTCCAGGGGTTCATAAGTCACAAGGATAATAGCGTGTAAATCACATCCAATATTTAAATTACCCGAACATGTGCATCAAACCCCCCTTAACCCCAAACAAATGCTCAAAGATGTTATGCAATTTGACAAGTTAGGTTTGGAGAGGGTCTTAGGGTGTCCTATTGGGCTAACTTCTCTTAAGTTTGGGGTGTTTCCTAGGTGGAGTCTAGTCCAAGTCATGTAAGTGTATGAGGTGGCATAGGGTAAATATTTGGGCATGGGGTGCATGTGATAACATGGAAATGTAGAGTCTTACCTGTGAGTGCCTTTGTGGAGGGCGAGCTGCACCTTGTCATGAATGCAATTGTTTCCTAGCCCATTCATTGCCTTTTATTCTTAGCTTTATTTCTTTTGATCTTTTGCTCTTGTGTTAAAATGGAATAGTTGAGGGCCACTGTCCTGGCTTGATGATCAAAGGTGACAACGTTATCCACAAACATCTCACAGAAATGAGAAGGCTGGCTCGTAATGAGACCCCCTTTCTCCTGGCTATGCCACCAAGAGCCACTACCTAGGTTTGGTGACCAGATGGGTGGTAATGTCATGTCGCTACATGCCCATGGTCATAATAGGCCGGCTCGTGATGAGACCTCCTATCCATCAACTAATACCTTGAGTGTTTATGTTATCTTGTAGGTCCCCTTTTCTTATTGAGAAGCCTTTCATTGCTTTCTCGGGGATCCTTGGGCAAAACATATCGAAGGTTTCAAATTTGGCTTTTAACTCTTGCCAGCTACTTTTACCCCCTGGGCCTTTAGCCCCTTCTTCCCACGAGGTAAGGTACAACCCTTCGTAGTGTAGCCAATCCCAATGCCCAAACA
>SNQJ01S0041804.1:60759-78615 GCA_010110895.2 Picea sitchensis
ACTGACATGCAAACACTATAAACAAAGATCATCTACATCAAACCCTAAAACGCATCCAGAAACCCCCAGAGTATCAGATCTGCACGTAGGAGCAGTAGGATCGTAGCAAATATCTTGATCAGCCGGATCAGGGATATTTCAGCCATCACCACCTCAAGCCCGTCAAGCATGATGCCATGTTTCTAAAAAATAACGTTTTGCCTCTCCTAGGCAAAACGTTTGGCATGTGAGGGTTATGTCATGTCTCTCAAGTCATCTTCTAGGCCTCCAAAGGTATGTCTCTCTCATTCGGCATGCAGGCCCTTGGTATCCAATCTGTGGGCTTCAAGCCCTATGGAAGCCCAAGCTAGGCTTGTTCCTCCAAAACTGTCCACCAACTAGGTCCTGCAAAGACAAATAAGCACTCCCTCCAAGGATCTCAAGTCAAAATATCATAATGAGTAAATCAAACCAATAAATGAGCCAACTAAACATGTGCATCAAAGATCACCATGTGAAACAAGTAAGTGCTCAAAGACATTATGTGACTTGCCAAGCTTGGATATGGGAAGAATCTTTCCCTAGGTCAAGGAGTGTTTCCCAAGTGATCCCTCTCTAAGCCATGTAAAGTGGATGAAGTGGTTAAGGATCAAGATTCGTTGGGCATGGGGTTCATGACATACAAGGAGTTATAGTGTCTCATTCATGGGTGCCTTTGTAGAGGGTGCATGGCACTTTCGTTTGCAATGCAATCTTTCCAAACCCATTGTTTTGCCATTTTCTTTCATGTTTTAAGGATGAGTTGAAGGCCACTATCATGGCGTGGTGTCCAGATAATGACAGTGTCACTCACAAATACCTTGCGGAAATGAGAAGGTTGGCTCGAGATGGGACCCCCTTTCTCTCAGTTGTGCAACTGAGAGTCACTACCTTGGCTTGGTGGCTAGATGATGGTAATCTCATACTGCTAAGTACCCATGATCATGTTAGGTCGGCTCATGATGAGACCTCCTATCCTCCAACTAGCCCCCTAAGCATTCTATCTTTTATTCTTGTGGGTCCCCCTTTTCTTACAGAGAAGCGTTTCATTGCTTTCTTGAAGGATCCCTGGGTGGAGCATCTGGAAGGTTTATAAACATGATTTTATCTTTTACCCAACAACAATTCCTCTGTTCCTTCAACCCCTTCTTCCCATAGAATGAAGGACAACCCCTTCTTGGGTCAATACACACTAAAATCCCAAGAGACAAGGAGATTGGGGGTTTAAGTGATGGAAAGTGGTAAGTATGGTTGGGAACGATACAATGGCTCTTCAAGGGAGTTCCTAGTAGCAAATCCATTCTTGAGGAAGACCACTTACTAGGGCACAATGTCAACCACCAAGGTGAAACATGGCAAAAGGCATAATGTCCAGGCATATGTCATGAAATCTAAAGTAGTCTAAGATACAACATACTTGAATGCCTCAAATATTGAAATGACACTCACCATAATACCTGACGTATACCTCATGGAGCAAGGCCCAATACCTCTCGGAAGCCAGCTGGTGTGGTGGATGCCATCTGAAAATCTATGACCTCTGAGGTGGTGAGAAGAAGGCATAATGTCCAGGCATATGTCATGAAATCTAAAGTAGTCTAAGGTACAACATACTTAAATGCCTCAAATATTGAAATGACACTCACCATAATACCTGATGTATACCTCATGGAGCAAGGCCCAATGCCTCTCGGAAGCCAGCTGGTGTGGTGGATGCCATCTGAAAATCTATGACCTCTGAGGTGGTGAGAAGGGTCTCCATCTGTGCAAATGGATACTGCTGGTCATGTAGTCTCTCGACACTCCATATCTGCAACCTAAGGGCTTCGAGACATAATCTCCTTAGTTATCCCACAAAATGGGGATAACACTGCCAATAATGAATGCACTTGTGCGTTCAACATTCAAAAGCATATCTGCATTTATTTTGGTATTGCGTTCCCATTGGCCATGGTTGATTATGATAGTGAGGAGTTGGGATGAATTGACATAACGATCAGAAGGAGGCCCTTTTGCATAATATGAATCTATTGGAAATGCATTCATGAATGCTTTGCAGATTGATGTCTTTTCAAATAATGAGTGATTGCCTAATATTTGTAAATATCACCAATTGCACACATGGAGGTTGGTTGGTTGCTTGGGAGGACGACTCACCTTGGAGGAGCATTGGGCATCTTGGAAGAGGTTGTTGAGTCCTAGGTGGCATGGGGGCACTTGATTGCTTGCATGGAGGCTTGCACTTGACTTGGGAAACTTTTGTGTGGAGCAGTGATCATGTAGGTGTGGTGACCTAGAGGTACACATGGATTAAGAGGGAGCATTGGAGCATTAGAGGCTATTGGAGGAGGAGCTTTGTACACATCTCGTGGAGCACTCTACCTTGGACCCTTGCTTTTTGGACGTACTCAACTTTGGGCTTGACATGTGTCATTTGGAGATGGAGTTGGAGTGCTTCACATGTGTGCCTATCTATTGTTTAGTTAGATTGCTTGTTGTTGGACTAGGTCCACTTATTATTGCTAGCCTCCCTCACCTTTGATATAAATAAAGGGAGGAGAGTGTCTTTCCATTATATTCGTTGTAGTTCATTCTTGTAATGACATGCTTGAAATTATCGTTTTTTTAAGTTAGTGTACTTAATTAAACATCCTCTTTTTGACAGCCCTTTGAAGACTTAAGATACTCTCTTTGAAAAGTAAACTATTTAGATGTTCTCTTTTACAATCAAAATATGTTTATTACACAGAATCTGGACTGAAACTTATTGAGTGAATGGAACAAGGTACATGGACTCAGAATTATTTCTAGTTAATGTTGTTTCCAGATGGTACATTTCATCTTCATAAAGTAAATTATGTCTAAATAGTCGTCTTTGGTTATTTCAGTGTGCCTTTCAGCATTTTCATGCAGCATGCTGAATCTTAACCTTCTTGCTTAAACCGACTAGTATATTCTTTTCTAGTACATTTCCTTACTGTTTAGAGAGTTGGGAATCGGATTGTTATTGATATGTGGCGCAGGAGCTCTGGAATCTAGATATGTTGTGCATGGCAAATAAAAATCTTATGCATGACGAACCAGTTTTAATCGGTGATTTCAGAATACAGAACAAATAAAGAGGGGAGGCTGGGTTTTCCATTTATAGGGACACTAATATTTATATCCAGGAAAGAGAATAATTGCTTTTATTAGTTAACTATTTTATTACACTTAAGACAACAAGTATCAAAACATTCTTAATGTGGAAATCACCTTTTACCAACTTTAGATGCCTTCCAATAGAATGTTATTTCTTGAATAGTTTCGATAGATGCCTTGCAGTTGAGGAGATGTGTATTGAAGATTCTATCTACTAAGGGCAGTTTATGACATGTTAAATATAGATATGAAATATTTGTATGAGATGCATTTGATCAGCCGGTCCTTATATGTTTATTCTTTTTTTTTGCAGCTCATATACCTCTATATCTATATCCTTTTCTAAACACTGTCAGCAAGACACGACCATTTGAATACCTACGGCTTACAAGCCTTGGAGTGATTGGCGCACTTGTGAAGGTATGAGTACAACTTGAAATTAAAATGATAATTTTCTTCTTGTCTAAAATTGTATGTATTTGTCTACTTGTTTTAGTTCCATTCAAATCTATGTTTGTTTGGTTGGTTAACTGCCATTTGTGCTACGAATATCCTGATCAGTGCTTAATCTTTCAAAATCATATATGCTTACTGTAATTTCAAGGCTGTTATCTGTATACAAGATGTCAAGGCTCCTGCAATACTAACTCTAAGTAGATAATATATTGCAATTGCCCGCGTATTTTGACTTGCTCTTAATTGTTTTCTTGTCATCTCTTTTTCCCAACTGTAGTTGTTGCTTCATTAGCAAACCAAAGTTTATCTAGAATGCCCTTTCTCGACATCTCTTCTGCCCAATATTATTTATTACTTCATTAGAAACACAAAGTTTACCCAGAGTGTACTGAAATGGCGAGTGAAATATTTTATATAATTTGGAGCTGGGTACATATTTTCTCTGCCATTATGACATCTGGGTTGTTCTGGTTTCAGTGTTTCTGTGTTAACTTCCTGGATAAATTTCTGCATGATATCTACTGTGGGTTTCTGCATGATATCCTTATAGGTTTTATCATCTGTTTCCTGCTGCAATTTTGTGATAAAGGTGGATGATATGAATGCAATCAGTTATCTTTATACAGAAATAATTTCTCTTTTCTTAGGAATGAATAAATTTCGTATGATAGTTTTTTTTTGATTTTTAGGCAATTGGATGACCCTTGCTAATCTGTATTTCATTTTGCCCACTTCCTATTTTTTTCTATGACTGTCGGTATGTCATTTGATTGCTGCTGCCATTTTGTGATTTAGGTGGATGATACAGATGTCATCAATTTTCTACTTTCTACGGAAATAATTCCACTGTGCTTGCGAACAATGGAGATGGGAAGCGAACTGTCAAAGACTGTGAGTATTTACAATTCACTAAAGTTTCTATATTTGATCTAAAAGCTTGCAAATTTGTACAAAGAGGATCACAGCATGGTCAATGTAACTAGAATATGTTCAATCTTCATAGTAAAATGGCTCTTGTGATTTTGTTTGGTGTTAGAGTCTAGTGCATGTTCGACATTTTTAGTCCTGACACACATCCTGATTTGGTCTTGTGTGAAAATGACAGGGTTATTAGGTTTTCTAGATTGATACACAAATACCGAGCTGTTTGCCTTTGTATTTGTGTCTGTGGAAATATGTCTTTGTGATTATAAGTTCCTTAGAGAAAAAGTAGATGAACAATAAGCAAAATATGTATCACGAAATAGTGGAAATTGGGAAAACAAAAAGACCTACAGCAAGTTCTAGGAAAGACTAGTAAGGTGATTCAGCAGCTAATTAATTAATGCCCAATGTAACAGTGTAATGTATCATATATATTTTTATTGCAATTCACATAATCACTCTTAAATGTTCATTAAGAGCATCAGTTAGGGCTGTTCATTGTTACAATCTTCTTTTTTCAAACTCAAATAGAAGAGAACCATGTTACGAAGAAAATAATATGAAGAGTAATCACTATTGATGGTGATGGTGAGTACATAGAAATTAAAATCAAAATGGACAGCACTCTGTTTACTGGGAATGGCATTAGGTGCACACTTCTATCCTATAAAATGACTCCAGGCTCAGCAGGAGTTAAGATTTTGGGGGGAGGATATTTATAGCTTCCAATGATGATCCCCTAGAAGAAGAGAAAGCACATATTTATAGCATAGGCAGGGGTTTCGAAACTGAGGACTTCTAGAAAGGACATGACTATTGGTTCAAAATAGCCCACCCCTAACTAAGTTGATTAAATACTGACTTCATTGACTTAAATTTAAGAAGATATTTATCAACATCTATGTTGTGGCAGGGGGCACAACATGCTTTCCCTTCTAAAATTCGTTAGTCGTCAAAGAGGTTTGTGATTGACACCACTTTTGGAGATGCTTTGTCTTTGAAGCATATGAAGAAATCCAACAATAAGATTGTTGAAGGATGAAACTATACTGATACATTGTTGGGTCTTTGATCTGTTAGAGTGGTAACTTTGGTCTATTGGACCTTAAGAAAAATGACAAGTTAATAATTGGTGTCCTATCTGCAAGGAGAATGTAGATTGCTGTCCTAAAACTGTAAAAAATCAGCAAGAAGGAAAGACATGAAATGATAATGCGGAAAGGAAAGACAAGTACCCTAGACCCAATTTTTTTTACCTCAAAGTTGCCATGATTAAATCATAATACTCAAAGGACCAATGTAACCATGCAACCAGATGATCAGTCCGACGAGAAAGGTCAGCATGATCAACCTTCCAAGGGGACCAACGATGAAATCTCATATGACCCAAAGTCACCTTGAAGTACTTGTTGGTGAAGCCATAATTGAAGGGTGCCAATTGACTGAAGGCTGGTTGGGACTTATAGCATGGTATTTCAATAGTAACAAGCATGAATGCATGAGAGCCAAAACTCTTGGCATCTACCTGTTGAAATACCTCCCATCATTCTGAGCTCAACTGGGTCATGGTGAACTCTAATATCCAGGCTCTGATCAATCTCCAGATCCTGAAGAACAATCTCTGGATGCAGAATCGTAGGCAAAGTGTAAGGGACATCATCCTTTGGTTGAACCAAAAGTGTGCTTGTTGTTGTAATGGTATCGGATCAAGCTGCTCCCGAACCACTGCTGTGATAGGCAAGGATGAAGCCTCTTCTAAGATGTTCACAGATGAAATCCCTTGTTGATTGATCTCTACTTGGTTAACCTGTGGTTACTCCTCCTGAAAGTTTTCATCTTCGCTAATGGGAGGAACCCATGAACACTCTAGAGTAATCACATCTTCACCTTCATCTTCTTGGAACTCTACCTGTGAATCAAATGTTGCAACTATTGGTTCCAGATCATCTAAAATTGGGCTATCACCCTCTTGTTCATCTTTGGGAACTTGACACGGTGCAAGTTGTGGTTCATCTTCAATAACACAGACTTCTTGCACTTCTGTAACAACCAATGGTTGAAGATAATTGAGTGGAGTTATCTTCACTGGTTGGTCTGGGACATGCATTGAAGGGAGTTCACAAGCTGCAAGATGATTTCTTTCTAACTTGATTGCGGCAGCTTGCGCTTCCTCCAAATTTTGAGGGTCTTCATTCTTGAGAAAAACACCAAAAATACCATCAAATGCCTCAAGATAATAAATCAAAGCAACATCTTCATTAGGCCTTACTCTATAAGGAATTAGATTGTAAAAATTGGAAAAACGATGTTAAATTGGAAAATAGTTTCACTTTCATGCTTTTTAAAAACTGAAAAAAATATGCAAAACAAGAAAATGTCCCGTGTATTTGCCCATCTGTCGGTGAATTTCTTTTGGAAGGAATCCCATGCATCAATGGAAGCATCAGGAAGGGATTTGTACCATGCTCATGCCTCCCCCTCGAGGGTCGACACAAACATCCTCATCACCACATCCTCATGTTCCACATTAAATTCCCACACTACTTGTAAAAATTTGTCCAAGTGATCCGTAACTGATTCTCCCAACCTCCCTGCAAACAAATGTATGCGTTTAAGCCATTTACGTGCAGGCAAGTCATGAGGATAATCTAGGAATGCAACAAAACTTTGTGGTTCAAAGGCAAAAAATCTCCACCTTACTAGTGGCCTCATAGCTGCATCCATATTGTTAGCCTCAGATAAAAGAAAGCACAACTGCTACCCTACTACTAGCTCGAGATGAAAATAAAGATGAAGATGTCGAAGATACACTTACCATAGTGCTTGTCGAAAAGAACTTACCTAAGAACTCATATGCTTACCAACTTTGAGAAGAGTTCTTGGCAAAAGACAAGTCTTGTTCCAGAAAAAGATATTAAAGTTTGTTGAAGCTTAGAACTTGACCTTGTGAAGGAATCAAAACCTTAAGATCTTCTTGTGTAAGTCCCCTGTGGAGTCATCCCTGGATACTGTGTTGTCGCCAGGTGAGTTAGAAAAAATGAATAAATTAAAGTAAAAACTCACCGATGTCGTTGTTTACCAAGGCTGGTGTTCCCTGACAACGACGACAATTTGTTAGCACAAATTTCCACCCTCCAATTGCGCTGATATACCTGTTATAACAATGATGAAAACTTGGCTAATTATAGGAGAAATAGCCCCAGATGTCACGGGCTAAACCCCTCTCTGTTCGGGCTAGGCCTTGCTAGCCTCTGGGGGAAGTCCCAAGGCACAATGAAGTGCCCTTGTGGCTGATTTAAGGTCTGAAAAATAAAAAATCAGTGAGCTTTTTTGCCTTGGACAGCATGTAAAGCAGTCCAAAACAATGGAAAAAGTTGATCAAATACGCTTGGAGGGAACTTGTAGGGTTAGCACAATGATAATACAACGGAAAAAACAAAGAAAACTACTCAAAGGATTGATACCATCACAGTGAATAGTTCAGAAATAACATATCAGATTTGCAAATTCATCACAATACTGTCAAGAAGAGAGGTTTGAACAATAAACACAAGCTTCTTTATTGATCCAACTTTACAAGAGGGTTGGTTGCGCCACAGTTGGCAAGCTCACAACCGGTACAATGACTACTTTGCTCAATGACACGCCACTAGACAAGAGAGAGAGAGAGTATGCTGCTCCTACTAAGAACCGACGAAATAACCCATGGCAAGCCTCCAATATATAGCTAGTGAGGGCACATATCTCAAGGAGTTAGGAGGGATGCATAAAGAGGATTAGAATAAAGTCTAAGTGGATGTGGGGAGGAGTGTGAGTTTGAATGCGCATGAGTGAGTGAATGGCGAGCTAAGTGAGTGAGAAGAGGGGTGAAGTGAAGAGCATGGCATGCATGGGAGAAGGAAAAAGCAGAGTGTGAGTTTAGAGTGGGCGCATGAGTGCATGGTACAGTTAAGTGAGTGAGTGGAAAAGCAAACTGAAACGCATGGTATGCATGAGGGAGATAACTCTAGTGAACTCATGCGACCCCCCTAACTTTGGAGACATGCGCCCTAGCTTAGGTGGACATCACATTTGATTGGAGAACCGCCACATGTCGACCTCTGAGGATGTCACTTGGCACTGCATGGACGATGATTGGCCCTGCTAAATATAGAGGCAGCGAAAAATATGACCCGCTAAAATTAGGAATCTCTAAAAATAGGGTCCTCTAAAATAGATTCCTCTAAATATAGGGCCCTCTAAAAATAGAATCCTTGTTCTATTTTTAGAAACACTGTTCACATAAATATTGCCAAAAATAGAAAGTCGTCCGAATACCCTTGACTTTATACTCATTATTCTTGTCTTTCTGCAAGGGATCTGAATATGCAATCAAAACTGTCATGCAGGCCCTGATGCTCAACTTGCTAAAAATAGCAATATGGGTGACCTCATCCAAAAAAAGGTCCAAAGGCCTCTGGATGCCTCAAGGATCACAACCTGCCAAAAATAGCAAGTTCCTGCATGTCGCCTGAAACAAGTATTTCTAGGAAACCAAGTCATTAAATTCAAATTGGTTCGAGTCATGGTCGAGTCCAAGTTGACCCTTGACTGATTCCGAGTCCGAGTTTGAGTTTTAAAACATTGATCCAAAGTTCAAACATGCCTCTATCTTGTCATTGTAACTCCCAAAAGGGTAAGGGACATGGGACAACACTACTTAACTCTTATATTACAATTAATTTCTTTCGACCAATCCTTAGTGTTCCTAAACTTAGCGATAACATTCTCATACAATCTTTTTGCAACAACTCTCAACTCAAAAGGAACCTTTAACTCTTCTAATCTATTCCAAAGGTTATTTATAGGCATCATGTCAAAATCTTTTCTTAAAGTCAAGGAAGTAATATAGGGGATTGGTTTTATTATTACAACATTCCTATGATGATCCTAAGTGTAACTAAATGGTCCACGGTTGAATGATAACTTCTAAAAGAGGTTGGCCTTTAGTCATTTTTCCATGACTTTCTAACCATAAACTATTCTTCTGAATAATTCCATATAACTTGGCTAAAAGAGGGTTAATCATGATGGTCCTATAGTTTGAGGGGTTGTTTTTATCCATGCTTCTAAAAATAGGAACAATGGGGCTTTGATTCCATTGGTTTAACAAAACCCAGTTTGAATGCCAAATTGAATAGCTTGTGAATGTGAGGGACACAGACATGTCCTCAATCTTTATGCTAGATATGTGACCAATGTAATGTTAGGTCTTGTGGTTAGATGGTTAAACTACTTAGGGATGTTATAGATTTGTAATGCGACATGATGTGCATGTGAGATGTATTGTGGCAACAATATTAATAAAATAATTATTTATTTCTCCTATTGTGTTAATGTGTGTGCTCTAAATTTCTAAAATGGCATCAAAGGACTTTGAGCTTGTGTTAGAGCGTTTATAGCTTGATCTTGTTGATGTTTTTGTAGCATCGGGAGGTATTCCCACATGAGCCTAGGTGTCAGGCATGTGGGAGCCATTCTTGACACTCACATTGCGATTTTTCCTTGTGAAAATCCTGTGTGAGGTGTGGGGCTTCATGGGCTTGTTGATGGGATTTTGTCAATGGGCTTTGTGGGTTTGTGAGAAACCTAATTTATTGTTGAGTTTGTGGAGAGGGCGCCTAAGTGGATTTAAGGGCTTCTAACTCAACATTAGAGTTGTATAAAAGGAGATCATGTGTAAAAGTGAAAGGCAAGGATGATGAGGGTATTCATTCTTGGAGATAATTCTTGGTGACCTCAACCAACAATGGAGAAGACCGAGTAGGCCTCAGTCCAACAATCCGTTGGAGAGGAGAGGGTCGTGGAGGTCTCAATCTGCTATTCAGAAGTGTTTTGGGCAGGTGTGTAAGGAAGCGAGCAAGAGGAGCCTTAGTTTGTGAGGAAGGAAAGGCTCGATCTGCTAGGAAAAGGACAATTACTGTGTTTTGGAGGCTCGACCTGCTAGTTTAGGGTAGCCATTGGAGGTTCTGAGGCTCAACCTGCTAGTTTTAGGGTAACACCAGATTTTTTGGGCAGACTCGAGGATTGTTGCAGGTGGATTACAGGTATGTGGGGCAGTTTTAGAGGGACCGCAGATTCTAGATAGTCTTTGAGGGCTAGTGCACCCAACCACAAAGTTTTGGGACAATTCTGGGGCAACTGTGAGCGCTGTCACAACCACTGATTTGAGTACTGCTACAATAGGGCTGCTACAATCTGCTTAGGTGAGCAAAATTGTCCACAGAAACCGAGGAGGGTTTTTGTAGTGAACAAGGGTTTTCTGTAAGTATTTTGGTGATTTCTTTTGGTGTAAGAAAGGGCCATTTTCCTTGTTACGGGAGCTCATTGTTCTAAGATTGTATTGAATGAAGAACAAGTGATTTGGGCATTAAATATTGTGTACTGTGTATGATTCAATTGCTGGTGTTTTATTTTTCCGTTGTGCTAAGTTGGTAGACATCTCAGTGTGTTTATGTTCACAGTTCAGATTGTGTTATTTCTGTGTATACTGTTGAGAACCTAGACTAGACTCCAGGTGTTTTTAAAATTTAACATGGTATTAGAGCTGAGGCTTTGAGAAGAGTAGTTGGATCTCAGATTTACACAATTGACAACCTTGAGAGGGAGCTGCAACAATGTTGAGGGTTGTAGCAGATTTGAAAGCTGAGTATCTTGGATTTCTAGGTAAAAGTCTAACAGTGAAGCTGGTTTCCGGTTTGAGAATTAAAGATCGATTGTATGGGATATCCAACTACAACTTGTGGAAAGAAAGAATTTAGTGCTGTTGATGAATGATCTTTTGGAATTTGATGACACTCAGATCACTAAGCCAACTGACCTAGCAAAACTAGCCAAGTACAACAAGCCAGATGCAAAGGCCAGGTTGATCATTCTTGATGGGGTGAAGGATCATTTGATACAACACCTAATTGGAAAGGCCACGACGTTGCACATATAGGAGGCTCTGAAAGCGTTATTTCAGAACAAGAACGAAAATCAGAAGATGGTGTTGAGAGAGAAGCTCAGGGAGATCAGGATGATCAGTTCAAAAAATGTGACATCATATCTTACAAGGATTCAACAAGTTCGTGATGAGCTTGCAACTATAGGGGACGACGTGGAAGACATAGAGTTGGTGAGGATGACACTCAATGGATGCTCAGAGCATTGGAAGCCATTCATCAAAGGAGTTGTCACCTGAGAAGCTCCCAGATTGGAACATGTTGTGGGATGACTTCATTCAGGAAGAACTTCTAGATGATGATCTTCAGCACAAGAGTTGTGAGGAGAATAGTCTTGCTAGTTAGTTGAAGAAGAGCAAAGGGATGAAAGACTTGAGTAAAGTGAGATGCTATGCATGCAACAGATTTGGTCATTATGCTAGCTAGTGTCTAAATAAGAAGAAGAAGGGCGGGAATGTGCATTGTGAAGTAAGATGACATGGCTGCTCTAGCCATGTCCAAGGAGGAAGAGTTGGCTTAAGAGATTCTAGGATGGATTTCTTCTTGTCTCCCACCTTTCAGAGAGCACCATTCGTGAGGGTGCTTGGTTCTTAGATAGTGGGGCTACTAGGCATATGACAGGGACACGAGAAGTGTTCGAGAGCTTGACTAAATGGGATTTTGATCTACATGTGAGGATTGGTGATCAGAGTCAACATGCGGTGAAAGGAGTCGGTACAATAGAAGAAAAACTTGGCATCGACAAAAAATCGGCAAGGGTCCTGAAAACATCTCCTCGGAAAAAATCGATGAAAAATTGGAAAACCTTGACAAACATTAAAAATACATAATTTATTCATTTTGTTTCAAAATTTTAAACATTTTTCAATATATAAAGCAACAACAACATCGAATAAACACATAGGCACATAAATATGGAGAAAGAACTGATATATATGATATAATGGATGCCAAATAAAAACCGATACATCAAAGTCATTACTGAAAGTTTGAAACCAATACAAAATGACATTAGTGATCACATATCTAAATGTATATGTCCCAAAATTAGCAACTAGCTATATGATATCAAATTATCAATGCCCTCTCCCCCTTTTACGGGAAACAATCAAGGGCTGTTTGCCAGACCGGCCTTGAACTAGAGGCAGAAGGTCTTGGTTGTTCATCAATGTTGGATGGAGGACTAACTACTCCAATATGTGTAGAAAGTGGTGTTCCACTTTCAACTAGCTCATCATCCTCCATGTTGGGAAGGGCATTTCAAAGATCCAACCGGTTGAAGTTTGAACCTTGCTCCACCACAAAAATCTTAAATATTTGTGGATGAATTCACTACCCTGTCTCAAATATGTTTGATAGCCTCCACAAACCTCTTCCCTTGCTGCTCCACACAAAATGCAAAACACAATGAGCCAAAAAAAACCGAATTGGGCTTTTTATCCCACGGCCTGGGCGTAACTGGTGATTTTTTCCGATTTTTTCCTGATTTTTCTGAGTTTTTCTCGATTTTTTCAAACCTAAAAAAATCGCGATTTTTGGTTTTCAAAAAATTGGCGCAGTGAAAAAATCCTGATTTTGTCGATTTTTGTCGATTAATCAGTGATGTTTTCTACTATGGTCAGTACTGTACCATTCAGGATGGAGTCAAGTAGGGTGCTGCGAGTTCAGAATGTGCTTTGGGCAACAGAACTTAGGTGCAACATGCTCTCAGTCTCATCGATAGTGCATATAGGGTTCAAAGTTGTGTTTCGGAAGGGAAAGGCACTTCTCTGACCCAGTGGACCTAGCTCAGACCCAAGGGTTGTTTTGGGAGTTAGGGAGAGCAGTTGATATAGGCTAACATACAAGCCTATATTGAAGAACAGTAGGAAGAAGGTTGTGCAGACTCAGAGGGAGCTAGACTTTTGAGAGGGTCAGCAGACTCAGAGGGAGCTAGACTTCAAAGGGAGTTAGTAGGCTCAGAGGGAGAGTCAATCGTCCAGAGGAAGCCAACCTTGAGGTCTAGGTGGGAGAGAAGAGTCTTCCAAGATTGCCAGGAAGGTGTCATGGGTCGAGGAAGCCATGCAAGATGCTCAGAAGCGGGAGGCTTCTAGGAGTAGAGTGTCTTCCAAGAAGGGTCCATGTCATTCAACAAGAATTGCTTCTGTGTTAGAGGGAGCAACTGTGGTAGCAGATCCAGTGTGGGAGGCAGAGCCACTTCCATTGTGGGAGACAGATCTACTTCCAGGTGATGGTGGATGGAATACCTCCCTTGCTAAGTGGGAGTGTTGATGTTTCTGTAGCATTGGGAGGTATTCCCACATGAGCCTAGGTGTCGGGCATGTGGGAGCCATTCTTGACACTCACATTGCGATTTTTCCTTGTGAAAATCCTTTGTGTGAGGTAAGGGGCTTCATGAGCTTGTTGGTGGGCTTTGTGGGTTTGTGAGAAACCTAATTTATTGTTGAGTTTGTGGAGAGGGCGCCTAAGTGGATTTAGGGGCTTCTAACTCAACATTAGAGTTGTATTAAAGGAGATCATGTGTAAAAGTGAAAGGCAATGATGATGAGGGTATTCATTCTTGGAGATAATTCTTGGTGATCTCAGCCAACAATAGAGAAGTCTGAGTAGGCCTCAGTCCAATGATCTGTTGGAGAGGAGAGGGACGTGAAGGTATCAATTCTGCTGTTCAGAAGTGTTTTGGGCAGGTGTGTAAGGAAGCCATCAAGAGGAGCCTTAGTCTGCGAGGAAGGAAAGGCTCGGCCTGCTAGTGCTAGGAAAAGGACAGTTACTGTGTTTTGGAGGCCCAATCTGCTAGCTTAGGGTAGCCGCTAGTGGTTCTGAGGCCCGGCCTGCTAGTTTAGGGCAACAACAGATTTTCTGGGCAGACGTGAGGATTGTTGCAGGTGGATTACAGGTCTGTGAAGCAGTTTCAAAGGGGCCACAGATTCTGGACCATCTTTGAGGGCTAGTACACCCAGCTGCAAAGTTTTGGGACAGTTCTGGGGCAGTCGTGAAGGCTGTCACAGTTGCTGATTTGAGGACTGGTACAACAGGGCTGTTACAGTCAGCTTAGGTGAGCAGAATTGGGCACATAAATCGAGGAGGGTTTTTGCAGTGAACAAGGGTTTTCTGTAAGTATTTTGGTGATTTCTATGTGTAAGAAAGGGCCATTTTCCCTGGTACGTGAGCTCATTGTTCTGAGATTGTATTGAATGAAGAACGAGTGATTTGGGCATTAAATACTGTGTACTATCTATGATTCAATTGCTGGTGTTTTATTTTGCCGCTGAGCTAAGTTGTTAGACATCTCAGTGTGTTTATGTTCAGAGTTCAGATTATGTAATTTCTGTGTATGCTGTTGAGAACCTAGACCAGACCTGAGGCGTGTTCAAAATCTGCCAGATCCAAGCGTATGATTGAAAACAAGAGCAGGANTCTTTGAGGGCTAGTACACCCAGCTGCAAAGTTTTGGGACAGTTCTGGGGCAGTCGTGAAGGCTGTCACAGTTGCTGATTTGAGGACTGGTACAACAGGGCTGTTACAGTCAGCTTAGGTGAGCAGAATTGGGCACATAAATCGAGGAGGGTTTTTGCAGTGAACAAGGGTTTTCTGTAAGTATTTTGGTGATTTCTATGTGTAAGAAAGGGCCATTTTCCCTGGTACGTGAGCTCATTGTTCTGAGATTGTATTGAATGAAGAACGAGTGATTTGGGCATTAAATACTGTGTACTATCTATGATTCAATTGCTGGTGTTTTATTTTGCCGCTGAGCTAAGTTGTTAGACATCTCAGTGTGTTTATGTTCAGAGTTCAGATTATGTAATTTCTGTGTATGCTGTTGAGAACCTAGACCAGACCTGAGGCGTGTTCAAAATCTGCCAGATCCAAGCGTATGATTGAAAACAAGAGCAGGAAGATTGAGAAGAGTGTTGCTTGTGGTCCCAACAAAAGAAAAAAAGATTCGACTAATTTATGTCAATTTAGAAAATGGGAGAAATATTTTGTTAAGGTTCTAATGTTGAAGAGTAATAAAATTATAAGTTTCAAATAGAAGGATTATGAGTAGCATGGAGAACACTTGCTTGCATGGAAATCCTTAACACGTAGACCATGAGTGCCCTCATGTCTAAATCGGATGACAAAGGAGATTTTGCCAAGACTAGGCCACACAAATGTCATACATCCGAATAACAAAGGCATATCTTAGTAAACCCTGGAGACATAGACAAACCAATGACAAAAATGACCATGGCAGAAGTGACCCACATGCAAAGTAAACACGTGACAAAAGACTTGAGTTAGGGTTTTGAAGATTGGTCCTACACATGACGATCACTAAAGATGTGATGCAGAGACATGATATTAGAGAAACAAATGGCTTGACTCAAAGGTGCATAAACATGATTTATGACACAAGCATAGTGACTCATATGTAGGGTTCACGAGTAGAGAAGAGCACACAAACATTAAGATGCACTAGAACTACAAAGTTTCTCTATAGCTATTATTTTCTCAAGCGACAAATTTTGAATTATGCTAAAGTTAGATATTTCTAAATAAAGAGAAACAAACATTATTTTCAATGCCCTAAGAAAAGGATGAAGAAACCCTAGTAGAAAATGCTAGAATGTAAATTGGAGCAACAATGGATGCATTAAATCATGATTATCAGGTTAGACACAATCTTTTATTTTCTTAAAGTTTTATATACAAAGGTTGAGTAAAGGGCATAAGGAGAAGCATCAAACTTTTACATGCAGTAAACCTCAAATTGTGGCCAGAAGAAATGCTAGAGTGTTGAATTATTTGTGCTGGTCAGAATGTTTGAGATAAAATGGTCAAAATCATGAAAACTACACCCTGATGTAAAAATGTTATGTTGCACTAGTTTTCAAGACGGGGAAACAGCGAAGATGGGGGTATGGGTCCTCGAGACGGCTAGAGCTCACCCCAAATATTTTAGGGGATGGCGGGTTGGGGACAGCAATAGTAGTAATAATAATAATAATAAATATTAAAAAAATTAAAAATTTAGAATTCACCATAAACATTTGTAGTTGCTTGTATGCATAACAGGATATAATATATAGTATTAAGCACAACCCTTCCACTTGCCATTCTGTTATTGGCCGCTAGACCTGAGCAAAATGCAGTTTAGCTTTAGGAAACTTAAGTGTAACTATTTTCATTTTGCAATAAGGTCCATGAATTGTCTATGACACAAAGAACTATCTCTATAGCAGCTTTTCTTTCTCATATTTCTTGTTAATGATGATTATGTTAAAACTGAAAAGGCATTCCCTTTTCAATCGGTTCTGCAGATTTTTACAGCTTTGTTGAAAATTACTACAAAACACTTTGGTTATATAAAGAGATTAGATTTATATTTCAGGTTAAGAAGGTGATTGAATAGGATTTTATTCAAACATTTAGTACCGAATCCGAGTCACTACGATTGTTTTCAGAATGCTTGAGGTTGGGATGGTGGAAGAATTTGACTTGAATGAGTCCTTGAATGTAATGATCCCAAGCCATTATGCCAGGATCATCACGGTTTTGGGTGTCTTTAAAATCTTTTTCTGGTTGTGGTATTTCGTCAAACACTTTTCTTACAGTTACGTTGAGGGTTTTACTGATGTGTTTATATGTGTGTTGCAACAAATAACAATAAGATACAATCATGGAACATACCTCAACCATATGCAATATGATAGACAAGCCAAAACATCCCAAATATGATTTTATTCATGAAATAGAGGAACCTACTACAATGAAGATGCTGATCTGGAATGCTCAACAGATGGCTCCAAGATAGAAGTATGGGCTGCTACAAAAAGCTCCGACAATACAAAATAAGCCTCCAAAGGCTGGATAAGAGATGAAGACCAATGCCAAGGTAGATCTGGTCGTATGAAGTGCAGAAACCCTAACTGGATGATGCCACGTCCTGCTGGAATGCTGAAGCTCCTCAACAATTCGGCCCTGCTGTCAAATGTGTCCAATTCAAACAATAGATCGGGTGATGGCAGGAACAACCCAGGTGCTCGAATCTCCAAGATCCCTCTCAAACCCTATGGATCTAAATCTCCTCCAATGTGTGGTGCGCCCTCCTTGATGGATGAAAACCTAATAATTGATGCAGGAGCATCCGCAACATCCGCAATTCAACATATCAACCAGCGCGAGGAGGAAGAGAATCGTACAGCTGGACAAGCCAACAAACCTTTTTGATTTTGAATGATATTTTAATTTTCAGCAAGACTAGAGCTGAACATTTGAGGCATTTGGCCATTGTGATGAGAAGGTTACAGCAGGAGAAGCTGCTGATCAATTTGAAAAAATGCTCGTTTAT
>SNQJ01S0041804.1:78625-96120 GCA_010110895.2 Picea sitchensis
TATACACTCCAATGAGGGGGTATTATTTGCAGGAATATACACTCCAATGAGGGGTTATTCTTTGTTGAATATACACTCCAATAACAGATTGTTTGTCGTATTCAATATAGTTAGGGAACATATAACACTGTCAAAAAATAGCTGCCATCTACTAGAAAAATTAAACATGCCATTTGTGCTACCAATTGATATGCATAGCTTGGTTGGTTGATTTAATACAAATGGTCACATTTAACAACATCCAACACCTGAATCTCTAGAGAGTGAAGCACATTTCCTTCTATGATTTCCAAAACCCTCAATAATGACAAGAATTTGTAAAGGTCATCCGAGTCAACAAGAGGGCGGATTCGAACTAGTTTGAGGTTGGCTCGGCCAACTCGATCGAGTCCGAGTCCGAGTCAACCAAGTTTTAATACACTAGATCGTAGCCATTGATTTGACATGTTGAGGATCAAATCTTCACCGTTGAATCATCTAACCAGAGATTTAAAAGCACAAGGGGTGGCTTGAGGAGAAATTGAAATTGTGAGAGTGACACCAAGGGTTTCAGCTGCAAATCAAAATTGAGCAAGGATTCTTGGAAGACTTAAGAGGTCGAGAAGGAGATAGGAAGGTTGCTAGCGTTCATTTCTAGCAGAGTCATGAGACAAAGCTTCAGAGAGGGGCTGAGTCCCTTCGTGCTAGGGTCATGAGGGTCGTGTCTATTGCAAGAGGTCGATAAAGGGGTGTCGGGGCCGAGTTTGGGGGCAAGTTGAAGCCGAGGTCTGAGAGGGCTAGGTCGTAGCCTCTCCAACCCAGACTGAGCCAGATCATGGGGGACGTGAGCTCTCCCAGTTGTACCTACAGGCGTATCTCTAGCAAACTACAGAGCCGTGAGGCAGGAGGCCAAGACAGCAGAGTCATAGGCTCAGATCCAATCTGATTTTCTCAGTGCATTTGCCAGGTTTGGAATTGTTGTAATCATTTTCTGGATTTGTTGAAGCTGATAATAAAACCCTTGTTTATTGGTTTTCCCCGGAGTTGGGGTTTCCAAGTTATTTCTGGTCTCTAAAAAATGTGTGAATGGTTTCTATTTTTTTTGTTGTGCATTGCAAGGTTAATTTGCTCAATTATATTTATGTTTCATAAATCAGAATTTAGAATTTGTTGTTGTTCTTGTTCTGGGCATAAAAATTTATTGGATTCAGCAATTAGATTAATGAGCTTAAAGAAATTTAACACATGGTATGGTTTGTAAATTTGACCTACAACTTTATCACACTGTATGAATTTGTAAGGGAAATTTGCATATCTATAGACATACGAAGCACCAAAAGTTTTGTAAACTGTGAGACTCGATACTTTTCTAATTCCTTGCTCCAACTCTATGTTTGTTATTGCTCCCAAGAGTGGTTAGTATTTGGATGCCTCTGCATTTTTTTAAATGGTAACCACAACTTACTTCTCATGTGAATGAAGTTGATTGTTTCAAGTTTCAACTAACATCAAACTTTCAAAGTCTTTGGTATTTTAATTTTGATGTTGTTTATGATCCTAAATTGCTATATCAATCAATATGAATGATGTAAGTTAGATATAAACATTTGAGACAAGAACAAGATTTGTTAAAATATCTTAGTAATGATGTAGAAAGATCCATGTTTATTCACTTAAGTACATCGATAGCTTATATTTTGAGTGTGAACAGATCCAGAGAGATAAGAGGCATGAGCCCTCTTAATTTATATAACCTTGAAATTTTTAAAAATCACGTGATCGGTAGATTCAATTGATTTTTTATTGTTGGTAATTTTTTGGCACGAGAAACAACAAGCATTCAATTGGTTTTTAGCACATTTCTTATAATTTTGGGCCCCGCGTGGATAAGAGCTCGAAGAAGCTCCCTTCCTATCAAGGAGCTTTTGGAAGCTCCTAAAAAAATAGAGAGCTTCTACAAGCTCCCAAACAAAAGAGAGTGGCCAAAGCAAGTTCCCAAAAAGCTCCCGAAAAGCTCCGAACAAAAAGGGAGCAATTCATACAAGCTCCCATGCTCCCGGGAGTAGGGAAACACTGGGTACAAGTTCCCCAACTCCCAAGAGAGATGCACGTGCAGCTAAGGGAATATCCAAGGTCTTTTACAGAGCATATTGGTATCAAGGTTGAGGTTTCTCTTGGGGGTTGTTGTGGAATAGGTTGAAGTGTACGCTTACCAAACTTAGGAAGTCTAAATCAATGAGATCATTGTTAGGTTAATCTTGACTTGGTCAAGAATGATTGGGTTAACTCTGATTCGAACAATGATAGGTTTATCGTAGGTAGTTTACAAGCCCATGGTATTGGGTGGCCCATGATATTCTCCCATGGTATTTGATGCAATTTTGTCAAACTCGGCCAAGACTCTGAAGTCTAGCCGAGTCTTGCCAAGTCATCACTAGGTTGAGTACTCACCTAAGACTCACGTGGAAAACTCGTTTTAGACTTGACAAACAGGCCTCAGACTTAGTGGACTTGCAACTCGGCAGGCTCCTCTCCAAGTCGTCAAATTTGCCAGTTCTTTTTGTGCACAAAGTTTACCATATTTTGAGGTTTTTTTTTCTATTTGTCAAGTCTTTCCCAAGTCGTTGAGTCTTGCCACGTCCCAGGCCAGTCGAGTCCAAGTATGACAACTTTGATTTAATGTGATGAATCATATTTAAAGGCTTGGTGTTCTCCATTGTAATGTCCCTGAAGCAACCTGCTTGGTCAAAGTGCCCAAGGTAATCAAGATATCTTTAAGTTAGGCTAGTTTTCCTAGTTAACGGTTTCAAGGGTAAATCGTTAGTGTTTATTTTGTGCATGCCTCTTTTGTTTTTGCTTTGGCTCTCTCCATTAAACTTTAACATGGTATCATAGTGCTAGGTGATTGTTATTTTTCCTTAAACTTAGCAAACTTAAATTTATGTTCTCAATAAATTTTATATGCCCAGAAAAATTCTAAATCTCATTTATGAACAGAAATATAACTGACCAAATAGCTTGCAAATGCACAACAGAATAAATCAAAAACCAATCACACAATAAAGTAGACACCAAAGATACCCTGGACACCCCAACTTCAGGGAAAACCAACAAACAAGGGTTTCTTATTCTGCTCGACAAATCTAGAAAATGTAAATTTTTTACAATAAAATTTTGTGGCCAAACTTAGCACACATCTACCTCAAAAAATCAGCGTTGGATTGAGCCCTAGGCTCATGATCTGTCCACCAGCACACAACCCTTACGGTCCGACACTGCCAGTGAATAGATGGTTGAGTTAACAACTAAACAAAGCAAATTCGACCCCCTTACTGCCACGAAATTCCCAGCACGCGACCCCTGCAGATTTCGACCCTCATGGCCCTCTAATCTCCAAGATTTGGCCCTCACGCTCACTAGTAATTGGTTGGTTGAAGATGAAGGTAGAACCCTTCCTATCTCCTATAGAATTTCTCTCCAAACGATTCTCCTCACACCCACTTTCAATTTGTTGCAGAAACTCTTGGTGTCATTCACCAACTCAATGCTCTTCTCAAGTCACCTCCCTTGACTATAAATCTCCAGAAGTTGTTAACGTTTGACAAGTGGTTAACTTTTGAGAAGTGGTTATCTTTTGATAAATGGTTAACTTCTAACAAGTGGTTAACTTAACAAGAGGTTAACTTAACAAGAGGTTAACTTAAAAGTGGTTAACTCCTAACAAGTGGTTAACTTAACAAGCGATTAACTCCAAAATGACTTGGAGATACATTAACTCATGTGTCTTTGGCTTGCATGACACCTTGCCTAAGCCAAGACACATGTCCTCGTTACAATATTTTAACACTTCCTCTTAATGAGGAAGGTGTTCTCCACCATTCTCATCTTATCGTTGAAGTAGACAAACTTGCCTTTCATAAAGGCCTTGGTGAGAATATCTTCCACCTGCTCATCTGTAGGCACATATTGTAACTGGACTGCACCCTACTACAACACAATCTCTGATGAAGTGATACCCGATGTCGATATGCTTTGAAATATCATGAAATACTAGATTCTCAGAGAGTTTGATGCTACTCTGATTATCACAGTGTATGATGGTCGGCTCTAACTCTTTTGACTAAATAATGCCACTAGCAATTTCTGAAGCCACATGGCCTCACATGCTACCATGCTTGTTGCCATGTATTCTACTTCCACAGAACTCAATGCAACAGACTTTTGCTTCCAGCTGAACCAAGAGACAACCCCCGATCCCAAGCTAAAACAACACCCTGAAGTGCTACCCAGTCTGCATCTGTATAGCCCACCAGCTTCACTCCATCTCCCTGAGCATCCCTCAAACCATACTCAATTGTGCCACGTAGGTACCTCAATATATGTTTCGTTGTTGGCCAATGTGCTCTCCTTGGTTCAACTATGAATTGACTAAGAGTATTCACAACAAAACAAATGTTTGGCCTAGTGTTGACCAGATACATGAGAGAGCCTATCAATTGCCTAAATAGGGTAGGGTCCACTGCCTCCTGCTTGGAAGCATCTATCTTCTTCCAATCAGTAACCATGGGTGTAGACATCGACTGACAACCCTACATCTTGAACCTCTTCAAGATATCAACTGTGTATTTCCCCTGTCCAAGGAATATCTCGCCATCTCCCTGCCACACCTCCAATCCAAGAAAATAGTGCATCAACCCCAAATCCTTCATATCGAACTCTGAAGCAAGATCCCTCTTACAGTCTGCAATAAGCCTTTGTGAACCTATCTTAAATGGATCGTCCACATACAACACGAGAATGAGAGGCCTACCCCCTATCATTATATAGTATAGGTTTGAGTCTGCATCATTCTTCACGAAGCCCATGCCTTGCAAGTAACTACCCATGCGCTCATACCACGCTCTATATGCCTGCTTGAGCCAATACAGTGCTCTCTTCAATCTACATACATGGGACATCCTCTCATATGCCTCAAAACCCTCTGGTTGTTCTATATACACTTCCTCCTCAATAACTCCAATGAGGAATGTCGTCTTGATGTCCATCTGATGAATATGCCAACCCATCTTTGCTGCTAATGAGATCACAGACCTGATGGAAGTGTATCTGGCTACTAGGGCAAACATCTCTTCATAGTCATCTCCCTCTTTTTGAGAGAACCCCTTAACCACAAACCTAGCTTTGAAATTCTCAATGTTGCCATCTGCAGCATGCTTGATCTTATAGATCCAACGAGACCCAACCACAGACTTTCCCTCAGGTCTTAGCACCACCTCCCAAACATCATTCTTCGTGATGGAGGCATACTCCTCCACCATAGGATCATGCCAAGCCTTTTGCTCTGATGCCTACTGAAAACTAGAAGGCTCCATGTTAATGAGATCACTCATCAATGCCATATACCCTGAATAACGTTGTGGTGGCCTACTCTGTCTAAAGCTCGTACTAAGAGCAACCACGAACTCTTGAGCATCTCGCAATGTCTGATAAATCTCTCGATTCCTCTTCCTCCCTGCAGTAGGAGGTACAAC
Organism: Picea sitchensis; assembly: GCA_010110895.2. Classification (NCBI taxonomy): domain Eukaryota; kingdom Viridiplantae; phylum Streptophyta; class Pinopsida; order Pinales; family Pinaceae; genus Picea; species Picea sitchensis. Next base: position 84,136 of record SNQJ01S0041804.1, read on the forward strand.
CTCAGTGGGTGGAGCTTCCTGCTCCACAATCTGAGTACTATTCCCTGTACCTGTATTTGTACCTATCCATGTGACCTGTACCTATTACTCTCGTTCCTCCTTTGGAGCTACCAACTCTTGATCCCTTGTTGTTGTTGGCACATCATAAGACTTTCTGAAAGCCTTCTCCTCCTCGAATCTAATATCCCTCCTCGTCACGGTCTTCTTCAATCCTCAAACATAGATCTGATATGCTTTCGAAGTTTCGCTATAGCCAACGAAGATTCCCTTCTCTACAATGGAATCGAGCTTCGTCCTCTTATCAAAGGGAACATGACAATAGACTAGGCAACCGAAGATCCTGAAGTGACCAACTTCCGGCAACCGAAGATCCTGAAGTGACCAACTTCCGGCTTCTTCCCTGTAAATGCCTCTTCAGGAGTCAATCTCCCTAGCACCTTGTGAGGACTCTTGTTCATAGAAACTTGGGTAAATCTCGATCATACAACATAGCCCTAGCAACACCAACAATGGCCCTGTTCTTTTGTTTTGCTACCCCATTATGTTGATGGTTATAGGGAACTATCAATTCCTTCTTGATCCCTACCTTAGCGCAGAACTCCTTGAAGGTTTCCCCTGTGTACTCACCTCCATTGTCTGACTTGAGTACCTTTATCTTCTTTCCTATCACATTCTCCATGAGCATTAAACTCTTGGAAGCAACTGAAGACCTCATCTTTGGTCCTCATGAAACAAATCCAGGTTTTCCTGAAGAAATCATCTATGAATGTCACAAAATACTCACACCCTATAAAGGATGTTAAAGACATAGGCCCGCATACATCTGAGTGCACTAAATCCAATACGCCCTTCGTTCTACTATCACTACTTGGAAAAATTGTTTTAGCATACTTTCCCAAGGCACACCCTTTACACACGTCACTGTGCTCGATGCTCAATTCTAGAAGGCCAGTCACTATCTCTTTGAAGATGTTGAGTGCCCCATGGTGTAAGGGAGCCACCCTTCTATGCCATAATTCTCCCATATCCTTAGTGTTGTTGATCAATGTTTGAGGTGACTCAAACTGCAACCTGTATAACTTTGCGTGACATGATCCCTATCATGTTGGTCTGCTTCGACCCCCTGGGCTGAATATACACTTGGTTTCCTCTAAAAGACACATCATACCCTTTGTCATGAAGCATCGAAATTGATATCAAGTTCTTGGTCATCCCCGGTACGTACAACACATTTGTAAAGCAAATGTCTTGTCTGACTCCCTCTGAAAGGTAATAGTCCCTCGTCACACTGGAGTACATTTGGACTTATTCCCCATATGTATATCAAAGGTCATCTCCTCCTCTCTGAAATTGGAGAAGTATTTTCTAACAATATACCACTATCAATATACCACACCCCCATGTTTTGTGTGTGTGAGCTACATAGGCAAGCGATGAGTGAGAAATCCTCATCAAACCTAGAACAAAATTCATCAATGTTCGTTGAACTTGTTGTATGAGTATTCTTCTTCTCCTTTTTATTACGACATTGACGGGCATAATGACATGTTTTGTGACAGGAAAAGCACTTGACTTTGCTCATGTCACGTTTCTTCTCACCCTTGGAGGTCTACACGCTACCTGAGCCTTTCTTGGATTTTTCTTTTCCCTTTAGTGCAAGAGAAATGTTCTCTTCTTCCTCACCCTTCTGATGCCTATCACTTCCACTAAGAGATGCTAAGCTCAATTCCTCTTGCATGAAGTCATCCCACAACCGATCCTAGTCTGGAGTATTTTCTCTGACAAAAATGCCTCTTACAAAGACATCCCATGACTTGGAGAAGCCATTCAAGGCTATCCTCACAAGTTCAGTTCCATCTATTGTTTCTCCTACAGCTGCCAACTCATCTTTCACTTGTCTAAGTCTAGTGAGGTAGAAGGATACACTTTCCCCCTTACCCATCTTGGTATTTCTGAGTTTTTTCTTCAAAATCATTTTTTTGTGTAGGTTTGAATTCTAGTACAGTTTAATGATGGCTTCCCACATCTTCCTGGATGTATCCAATCCTGAAAGGTGAGGGACTATGTGGTCCTTAACCCCATCCAGAATGATATGCCTTGCCTTGGCATCATTCTTCTTGTAAGCTTTCTGCTTCTTGTGCATCAGCGGCAATAACAATAGTTTTCTCTACAAATTCCTTGAGCCCATACTTACTCCTCTAATGACAGCAATATACGCTACTTCCAAATGCCAAAGTTAGATGCTCCATCTAACTTCTCCTCGAATCTAATACCTAAAATGGACATTTCTGCAAAACCCTTTTGTCACAACCTCCTAGATCTGAAAATAAAACTAGCTATAAACTTATGTGTGAACCCTTGGCTTCCTTCTCAAAGGCAAAGCTCTAATACCATGTTATTTTTCCCTAAAACTCAGCAAACTTAAATTTTTGTTCTCAATAATTTTTATATGGCCAGAAAAATTCTAAATCTGTTTTATGAACAGAAATATAACTCAGTAAATAACTTGCAAATGCACAACAGAATAAATAAGAAACCAATCACACAATAAAATAGACACACCTACAAAGATGCCTGGAGCCACAGCTCGGGAAAACCAGCAAACCAGGGTTTCTTATTCTGCTCAGCAAATCGAGAAAATGTAAATTTTTTACAATAAAATTTTGTGGCCAAACTTAGTACACATCTACCTCTGAAAATCAACACTGAATTCAGACCTGGAAATACTTGAGAGGTGTGATCACTTGCGGCCCTTACGGCCCTCATTTTATATCGCTTGCTTGGCCGAGATGAATTGGTTGGGTTGGCTATAAGCGGAGACCAGTTCAGCCCTTTCATACGGGAATTCCCGGCTTGCTGGGCCTGCAGATTTTGACCCTCACAACTTCTAATCTCCAAGATTTGGCCCTCACACTCACTGGTTATTGACTGGCTGGAGATGAAGGTGGAACCCTTCTTATCTCCTACAGAATTCCTCTCCAAAATATTCTCCTCACCTGCTTTTGGGTTGCAGCAAGAGCCATGGTGGTCGTCACCAGCTCAGTATATAAGGTCCTCGCTTGTATAGGTCTCACCAGGTGGTTGACGCTGCAGGTGGTTGGCAGCTTAGTGGTTGGCTTCTGGCGGAGGTGGTTGACTTGGCAGGTGGTTGGCTCTTAACAGGGGGTTAACTTAACAGAGTGATTAACTCCTGGAAATGAATTGGAGGTCTTGGAGTCGTGATGTTTGGCGCGGGCGCGCTTTTGAGCCAGAGACGCGTGATATGGATGGAATGTTTTGTGCTCCCTCTTAGCGGGGAAGGTGTTCTCCACTATTCGTATCGCACCGGGACAGGCTTTGCTTTTCGTCAGTTCGAGACATTGTTGAGAATGTCACCGCCTTAACAAATGGCGGGCGCATCGTGGCGGATTGCGCGGTGCGCGATCACCGTTGAGTGATGCGTCAATGGGTGTTGGCGGGCCTATCGTGAAACGTTGGATTCTCGGAGAGTTTGATGCAACTATGATTATCACGGTGTTTGATGCCACTCTATATATCACAGTGTATGGTGGTTAACTTAACAAGTGATTAACACCTAAGTGGCGGAGATGCATTAAATCAGCAATCTTTGGCACATGACACCTTACCCTAAGCCAAGACATCTCCGCTATTCCCACAATATTTTAACAATGACTCACTAAGAAGAACGACAACAAGTCTTCTTTCATAGTGAGTGAGCTTTGTTAATTCCTAGTCTTCTTTCATAGTGAGTGAGCTTTGTTAATTCCTGGAGTGGACTTCTTGAAGAAATAGCCATGAAAGTAGTGGCATTGGTGATGTTTCCTAGAGTGGTGGTTATAGTGTTAATTGGTGCATGAATTGTGGGCTTATGATGGTCATACTTTGTGTGGCCTTGTTGGAAGATGTTTGCATTGTGCGCTAAGGTTGATATCGGCGATGGTCGGAAGCCTCTTAGTGTGTGTACGGCTTGAGTGGGCATAATGGTCAATGGTAAAAACACATCATCGACAAGATGTGCAAAGTTGGAATCACAAGTCTCAAACATTTCCAAGAGTATGGCAATATTGATGTCATCTCTTCAGAGGAAGTTTGGAGCCTTCTAGGAGCAATCTAGTTCTCGATAAACCTAGAGAACAAGAAGAGCCAAGGAAAGAAAAAGGGAGCTCCAGCAACCCATCTTCTTAACCTTTATTCACAGTAGAAGTTAAAGTGGATATCAAGTCTTATGAAGTTCAAGTTGATGTTGTTAAATTGTATCGATGGTTCTGTAGAAAATGAAAGAAAAGAGCAGAAAATAGCTTTTGCCCAACTAAAATTAGAAGGATGTGCCCAAACACAGGTAACTAAGTGGGAGGTATTCAAAGACTTCCTCAAGTCCCAGTTTTATCCCATCAAGAACAAAGAGGACCAAAGGATTCATTGACACCCAACAAATACTAGGGCAAAGTGTACATAAGTACAACATTGAATTCAAAAAACAAACCATTCAAATGGGAATTTCCCCCAAAAGTCCAAATGTAGTCATCAAATATTTCGATGAGCTAAACAAATATGTGAGGCAAATAATGCTCTTCAAGCACAAGTCTATATAGGAAACTTGTGTCCGAGCACGATACCTTGTAACAAAAATAATAATAATAATAATTAGGTTAATGAAAGGTCAAACGACATACCCCTTCACCTCGTGACCAATCAATGCATATAAGTATATTGTCACAAGGCTCACATTGTAATCGTCATTTTCATATTCAATCATTGATCAATATTCTAATATACAATAGCAAAAATACTCTGTCAATCCAATAATAAACAAAAATATGTTTATACCATTTGGTATTAGAGCCAAATCCTTGGCCAATTCTTAGGTTAAAATACCTCAAACAACCAACCAATTAACAAGTTAATCCTGCAAATAATTACTAGTAGATCAAGTCGCCTTCATTGATGTCCATAGATAGACTATCCATACACAGCTACCATACACTATCATTGCCCCTACAATTCCATTCAGGCTCGTATAGTATCTAACTTCTACAATTTGTATGCTTGGTTGCCAATGTCGTTTTTGTACGCCTCGGACCTTATCCGTACACAACAACTGATTGTTTCTAGTGTGCAGCAACCACATTTATTGCTACTTCGTATGTGCATATGCAATACTAACTCCATCACCTTTCTAATAACACTCAATCATCAAATCTTTCTCCAAGCATCTTTATTACATGTGACATTCTTAAAAATTTCTACACGCCTTTTTCTTAAGTTGTGCTCCTTCAAAAAAAAACCATCCACCTATTTTAATTCCAATTTGGAAAGATAAATAATTATATAAAAATAAAAGATACCTAGTAAAAAAATATTCAAACTTTATATATACATAATATATAAAGTTAAATTTAAGTGGGTCCCACAAAGAAGGCCACCACTAAAATGGATAATAATGACAAATCGCAAATAGATGTTAATCATTACAAAGATGAAGCCAATAGTGCCATGAAAATTATGGATAGGATTGAGAAGTCGCAAAAACGATTAGGGGAAAATCGGCAAATTAACAAGAAATGGCAAGACTTAATAAGAAGTATTAACGACAAGAACAAAGTGTCAAGGATAACTAATGAGCATAGAAAAGGGATTGATCAATTAATTGAAGGGCAAAATGAGTTAATGACGAAAACTATAATTTACAAAAAAAAACCCAGTAAGCTCAAATTGATCAAAAATCACAAAAGAAATCAAGGTAAAACAAGTGAGCCCAATTTGATAATAATCGAAACACCTATAATTAGCATTGAAGCAATGCCAACAATATCATTAACTTCAATCTCATGCACCCAACAAAATAAAAATGAAGATAAGGTCCCTCGAAAACTACTTGAAAAGGGCAAATTCAAGAATCAAACACAAAATATATTCCACCTCATCCAAGGTTGATAAGATAGAGGAACCAACAAAAGACAAAAACAAACCTATAGTTCCACCTGCAACCATGACAGGGAAATTACAACCGAAAACCCTAAAGATTAAAGGAATCATAAAATATAGAAATGTGCAAATACTTGTAGATTCTGGCAGTTCTCATAACTATGTAGACATCAACTTGCTAAGAAACTAAAAATTTTTGTGTAGCCCACCAAGGACCTCACAGTTATGGTCATTGATGGACAAAAGATCAAGGGAGTTTAAAGATGTCCGAAATTCCAGATTCAAATACTAGAATTGAAACTTCAAACAAGATTCTACACTCTACCAGTCGACAAGATGGATATGGTGCTAGGTGCGAAAGGGTTGATGCAATTAGGCACTTATACCACCAACCTTGAAAAACATTTCATGGAATTTAACTGGCAAGGACGACATTATAAATTATATGGAGTTGAAAGTTCCCATCCCAAGAAAAGTGATTTTCAACAAATGAAAAAAGGGAAAGAAATACAGATGAACATACAACAACAAAAACAGCAAAGTATTTTATCAAGCAACATCAAGGGTTCACGTTTAACAACCAGGTCACAAGACTGCAAAGGAACCTCACCAACACTCAAATAAAGAACCAATCAGAGCCCCAACAACTAGACAAGAACAAAGATGGTGTTGCCAATAAAGCATGCTCAACTAGAGAGAATCCTATTTACTATGCTTTGAGGACAAAGCATTCCTTAAGGGGGTGGCAATGCCACAAACATAATTATACTATTACTAATAATAAATTACAATAAATAATAATAATAATAATCATTAGGTTAATAAAAGGTCAAAGGACATAACCCTTCACCTCGTGACCAATCAATGCATATAAGTATACTATCGCAAGGCTCATTGTAATCATCATTTTCATATTCAATCATTATTTAATATTATAATATACAAATGCAGAAATACTCTATAAATCTAGTAATAAACAAGATTATGTTTATAATGTAACTCAAGATGGAATAGAAGAGAGCACAACCAAGTGGTTCAAAGCAAACATACCATGAAGGTTGTTCCATGGAATGAGGGAAGAAGGTAAGAACATTGTTGCCACTACACATAAATGCAAAGACCTAAATAAAAACTCTAACCACTATAACATAGATGGTCACAAAAAAGATAAGTGTTGGAAGCTATATCTTGAGTTGCATCCAAAAAATTGTAATAAGGTGCAAAGGGATCATACACCAACATTTCCTATGTGGGTGCAATAGTGAAAGGCGAGATGAAATTATCATTAACGAATAAAAATATAGACTATAACACAATATGAAGAAAACAACAATTATCTTGGTGGTATCTCTAAACTATTGCTCCAATTAGTTCATTTGAGTCCAAAAAAGGGTCAACAAGCGAGGGCATTCCTATTTAATAATAATCTTACTTCAATTCACTTTCAAAACATTATAAGTGGTGCAAACTAATCACCGAATCATGCCACCTAGTTAACAATGATTATGGGATTTCAAGTATCCTAGTCTCAGAGAACCAACATTTCCTATGCCTCTGAGAACCAAGTATCCTAGGCCTCAGAGAACCAACATTTCCTATGTGTGTACAAATCGAAAGTCACACATTTTTAATAGGAGCATGGAGCAATAGTGAAAGACAAGATGAAATTATCATTAACAAATAACAATGTAGACAATAATACAATATGAAGAACCCCGGATGTGGGTGCCACTCCTACCCACTTTGCAAGCAACACAAGCTCCCCTGGCACGTGAAACGGCGACTTAACTTGCCCCTCCTCGTGAGACGACGAGCATCTACTCCGCCAACTGCTCCAGCGCATCACTTGCATGGCCTTAGTACGCCTGCATTGATCGTCCTCGATTTACGCCCCTCCACCCCCGGCGTTTGTCATTCTATCNGGGAGAAGCGGTCGCGGTGGGCGTGTTTCCACAGCACCTCCCCCACCCGTCATGGCCAACCAGGATGGCTATGACCGCTTTGTTCCTAATTCACTTAGGCAATTGTTAGACGATTGGGAGGAGGAAATCGCAGGCTCCCTCCCTGCCCCCCATCGCACCTCCAGACACCGCCGCAACTATTGGGTGGTGAAGAATCTGCTCGCTCGTGCCCTCCTCAGCCTCCCAGGTGTCTTTGTTCAAAGCCCTCCCAGCTCGCCTTATTCACCCCACTCCCCCACCGCTCTCCCTACTCCTTTCGCTCCACCCTTCCCCGATGCCTGTCCTCCTCCTTCTACGGCCCACCCCAGCACCTTGGTTCCTCAGGTGAATTCCAGCAAGAAAGCAGCAAAGACTCCAACAGGCAAGCAAAGTTCACTGGTGGCTCCTTTCATCAAGAGTGCATCTCTCTCGGTCAAGGAACCAAGCTCGAACAGCTCTAGCTCTTCCAACGACAGCGACTCCGGGGGCTACCACATTGTAGAAGAAATTCCTCTGAACGGCCCTCCAACCATGACTGGCACGCATAAGTAATTTCCAGGCTTGTGCTCTTTTTTCAGTTTCCTTAGTTTTGTCCAGTTTTGGTGTTATGACAAAAACTACACAGACATTCACTATAACTCTTTTTGTAAGCCTGGTTTCCCCTCTTCGGGCAGGCAAGATAGTCTTGTATATTCCAACGTGGTTTCCCAATCAAGGCAAGCCTCAGTTTTTCTAATTTCATGCTTGTATTTTTACTGTATTTTTAATAGAATAGCTCCTGAATTTACAAAAAAAAAATAATACAATATGAAGAAAATCGCAAGTATCTTGGTGGTATCTCTAAACTATTGCTCCAATTAGTTCATTTGAGTTCGAAAAAGGGTCGACGAGCGAGGGCATTCCTATTTAACAATAATCTTACTTCGACTAACTTTCAAGACATTATAAGTGGTGCAAACTAATCACCAAATGATGCCACTTAGTTAATAATGATTATGGGATTTCAAGTATCCTAGTCTCTCACAAAATGTTTGGAAGAGATATATCAAAAACCCACCATCTTAACCCATTATAAAAAAAGATATCACAAGGAGTTGAATATAGTCAAATGAATTTGGCAAGGTTTGGTATATTAAAATAGTTTTGAAGTTACCAAATCTAATTATACATGGCTTGTGCAAGCCCTAAGCGACTTTGGCAGAATAGATACCACCCACTCATGCCTTCTAACCGAATGGTTATTCCTCGAGGGTTGTCAACTTGCTGCACTTTATTGTAATAATCCCATATTGAAGAAGGACATGCTTCACATATCATGATAAGGTGAAGCATCTGTAAAAAAATCTGATGATACAATAGGTCCAAGTCACAAGGAATCTCAACGACGTCACTTCACTGAAAATGAGATGGGCAAGAGGGATAGCACCATGCTTGAAGAATGCAGACTCAGTTCCTCCAGTTTTTGTAGCTTTGCTAGTTTAGAATTTATAGATAGCCCAACAGAAAAGTTTGTTTTCAAAGACAAAGCAAAATGTGGACAAGCAGATAATTGAGAAGATCAATTGGTTGAGAATATCATCAAGAGATGGCATACATGATGCCCAAATATCAAAATTTATAATATGGCATGGACACTTACTAAGTAATCAATCCTTTAAATGATTAGGAATGTCTTTACGCACTGTTAGGAAACAGGAGTCCTTATCAAGAGGAGAAAAATATAATTTCTTCATTTAGGAAGGCAACGTTACTCTTTTCAGGTAATTATGAGTTCAAAGCAAACCATTGATGAAGTCCAATCTAAACTTGCAGTTAAGAAGTTTGCAGTCTTTGTCAAACCCTTTATTCATCAAGCAATGGTCCAAAGCATGGAAGGATCCCAGGTAGTGAATGGCGTGAGAAAGGACAATTAATAAGTCTCCCAGCAAAAGTTAAAACATAAAGAGAAAGTACAGCAAGACATGAGGAATCATTAGTATATACTATATACAGAAAATCAACCCCAAAGAAAATAGACAATCTGTTATATTTCTATGCATCATACTTGTTTTTTAATAGAATTAACAAGAATCAAACCATGAGGATTCAATAGGTTTGAGAGATTAACCTTTGATTTTCAGAAAGTCGAAGATAACAACGAATTATGTGTTTAAGCAATCGCACGGATGGCTGTTCTGCAAGTGATGAAACCATGGTTGCCAATACCTGACCTACTGCAAAAAATCGCTCTGCTGTTGCACAAATATATGCTAGCCCAACATCATCCAAGAGTATTTTTTGGACAATAAAAGTTGCCACCTTCAATAGAAAAAAGTGTCAGATAAATGGCACTGAACATTCTTAATACAAGGGCTATAAACAGCAAGTCCATCCATCAACAGACTTCCAAGACAAACAGGAAAAGTTGTTCCGCTATTTCAGCAAATGTAAACAAGTATTTCAGATTAGGATTACAATAACTAATTACTATCAGTTTTATTAATACATCATGTAGCATTAAAAATTTATAACATCCGAGTGGTTAAGGAGGTTTAACCACCTAACATTACATTGGTCACATATCTAACATATGATGTGGCACAAGTATTAATGACTCCTAGATATTTATGAGTGCTACCACCCTGACAAGTCCCCCCACCATAACACAAAATAACATTTATAAGTTTTACCCCATTCAATACAAATGTAGAAAAAGTATACAATTCATGAATTTTACATTATCTGTTAATGTAAAACCCACACATGGGTCAACACCCATCCACCAGGTCCCCTCGATAACCAGTGGCAATGATTGTAAGTTTTCCAGAAGATCCACCTAAGTACGTGATGTTTCCTCCACACAACAGCAACTGCTAATCCTCCAAATCTAGGACTTTCTTGGTTCTCCAACACACTAGCATAACCCTCTCTTTGAACGTCAATTTCCAGAGAATTCCCCTAGATAATCTCTCATTTTCAGATTACAATCACCCTCTTTCTTTGAAGGTAGAATCTTATTGAACTCCCCTAGCTAATCAATCAAACGGGCATCCTTATTCAATATCCCTTTATCCAAAGACAATTAGTGACTACTCAAAACAAATAATCTAAATTGACTTTGAACAACTTTACTAACACCCTTCACCTTCTTTGTTTTACCGGGTAAACATTCAACTTTCACATTTTTACTATGTTGCACAAGGACCCATTCCCCGCCCCCCCCCGCAAAAAAAAGTCCCTGTACCCACCGTTTTAACATTCCAGGACTTGTGGAACCCTGGGATTTAACATTCCAGGACTTGTGGAACCCTGGAAACGTCCCCAAACTGCTAGGGACTTCATCAGGACTCTAGGACTTGTTGGCCGTCCCCAGGACATTCCAGGCAGATTTCAGGAACGTTCCAGGCAGATTTCTGGGATGTTTTGGCAGATTTCAGGGATGCTCTGGGCAGATTTCTAGAATATTCCAAGCATGTATCCTCAGTTTTGACAATGGACATTGATGATTGGACAATATAATCATTTATCCCAGCCATTTATTTTGTATTACATTCAATCTAAATCTGTTGTACAAGTTGCAGTTCAAAACATGGGTTTTGTATGATGGGTTTCAATTTGGGTTTCTAGTGATTTAACTATGGTCTTTTCAGCAACAACATTACAGCGAGCAAAGCCTCCATGTAAAAAAAACCCGGAAATGCAACATTTTAAAGGGTTGATCCTTGTGGTTATTGCTACTGTTTTTCTCATTTTCGGGGTCATCTCCACTTATACATATTGTACATGGGTTTCAATGTAATGTCCCCACTTTGGGACATCATCACAGTGCAGAGGTTTATGATGACCAGAGTAGCCAGATGAGTGTTATAGCGAGAACAGGGGTTATTGAGAGGCATTGTGAGGTCCAGCTTGCATTTCTCATCATATCTCATCATTATGAGCCATTCCGCACAGGTTGGCTTTGGTTTCGTTGCATTCCGATGATTTCCATGATTTTGACTATTTTGAGCTATAAGTCAATTAAATTCACTTAAGAGGTCATTTTGGGCACATTACTTGGAGGAACGTCTCAGTGTAATAGCTCATTGGAATCGAGAGAAGCAACACTACAAGATGGGATGGCTAGAAGTGACTTTCAGTG
>SNQJ01S0041805.1:47793-84167 GCA_010110895.2 Picea sitchensis
CAAAGTCATAATTATGGGGAAAAATATCCTTCTCACTGTGATTCACGAAGGAGCCTGGAATTGCATTATGTTTCTATCATGTTGGAAGGCCCTCGAATCTATAAAGCTTGACATATCTACAACATTGTTGAAATTATTAGAGGTCCATATGTTCCATCCCTATGGGATTATCACCACCTTACCCATCACGTTAGGTGGTAAGACTATCTATGTTGTTTTGGAGGTCATCGACACACCTCTTGAGTATAATTTGTTACTTGAGCACATCTGGTTCTAAGAACCCACATTAATGGTGTTGTGGGTTATGTATCCCATGCCTCTATGGGCGAGTTAGTTGACCATATGGGTCACATGTCCATTTCATCACACCCATTGGATATTGATCCTAATGCTCAAAATTTGTTTGGTCCCCACTCATACCTCCGAGGTGAATTCGGTGCAATCCACACAACCAAATAATCCTCAGCAACCTGGAGAAAAGAAGAAGAGGAAAAAAAAAAAGAACTCTAATACTGAGAAAGGGAATACTCCCACCCAAAAAAATCAAAGGTGGGGGGGGAGGGGGAACAAAAGAGAAAAATAATATTTGGTTCCCTTGCACAATCTATGGGAAGGACCATCCTACTCATCAGTTCCCTCGGGAGGATGAGGTCCATCGATTTGTTATTCAACAAAAGCCCCCCCAATAGCCTGTTATCCTAACTAATTATTTTCACCATCAACCTCAACATACGGTTGCAACAAATCCTTCCCCTCCATAAGGGAGAATGGAAGGTACCCATCAACATGAGGGGTCATCCTTGAGCGCTTCAATTTGCATGTGTTACCAGATGGTTAATATGAAGACTGGAGCAAAGAACCATGACATCCATAAGGGAGAATGGAACGAACCCATCAACATGAGGAGTCATCCTTGAACGCTTCATTTTTCATGTGTTACCAGATGGTTAATATGCAGACTCGAGCAAAGAACCATGACAATTCTAAGCCTAGTCCCTCTATGCAAGAGCCAACATCTTCTTCTGAGCTTGTGGCCCTCTTAAAAATTAAAAGCCATCATTTAACACACTACTTCTATTTCTGAAGGGGATTCTTTGACGAATGACACATAACCATAATAATAGGGCCACCCACAACTACAATATTGTAGAAGATTTGGCCCAAGAACCATGTTTCATGTCCACACTCGAATTCCTCCAAAGATACCCCACAAAATGGAAATCCATGGTGTTTTCTATAGGAGGGGTTGATCCCTCAGATTTGATTTTGATAACCTTTTATTTTGATTAGGTTCATTATAGGATTTCAAATCAAATCTCTTTCCAAATCAAAGGGAGAAGGATGGGGAAAAATATCCTTCACACTGTGATTGACTAAGGAGCCTCAACTTGCATTATGTCTCTTTCATTTTGGAAGGCCCTTGACTCTCCAAAACTCAACATATCTACAACATTGTTGAAATCATTCTATGGCCATATGTTCAGCCCCATCGGATTATCACCACCTTACCCATTGAGTTAGGTGGTAAGACTGTCCTTGTTTCTATGGAGGTCGTCGACACACCTATTGAGTACAATTTGTTACTCAAGAACACTTGGTTCTACGTTATAAATGCAAATTATTTGTCTACTGGAGAAATTAGAAATGGGTTAACCCTAAAATAAGGAAAGTGGGCAAAGTGACCTGGAAGATGTTTTCAAGGAAGCTACTTGGAGAGTATAAATAAGAGGCAAGGCTCTCTCATTTGAGATCACACTTGAGAATATTGAATATCTATAGGTGTCGAAGGTAACCAAAGGATATATAATCCAAATTTCTAAAGGAAGGTGAAGAAAAGAAGGTTGGAATTCAAGGAAGGATAAATTGTTTTGATGATGCTTTCTAAGGTATGTTATTTACAGGCCATCTCACCATTTTTGAAATAATTTTTTTTCTAGAATGATTCATACCGTGAAATTTCTATTCCATTGAGAAAACATATCCAAATATATATGGTAAAAAAATCAACTTGTGGTTCGTTGTATGTTTGGAGTTACACTCCATGGAAAATAGGGTTTGTGGCTTGTCATGAAACTAGTCTAAAACAGGTGTTTCGGGTAAAAACGTCATAACTTCTTCATAACAGATAAAAATTGAATAAGATCAATTTTTTGGGTTAGAGTACCATTTTTAGTATTATGTGTAACCATTTCAGATCAATTCAACAAATATTCCATGTGGGGAACACTCTACAAGGTCTCTCTCTAGAATAAGACAGAAGTCAGCAAAGTATGTCATTTTTGCTATAACTCCTTTTCTGAGAGGTTCCAAGTAGTGACACATGGAGGAATTGCATAAAACACACTGAAGAAAATTGTTTATCAGTTTCATATCTTTATTCACTACAGGTACAAAGTTATGATTATTTCAATTTAGGGTTGTTGACTAATCCAAAACTAATCATATGAGACTAAATAAAAGTTTGATGAAAATGCTAGTCTCGTGTTGTTAAAGTTAAGGAAGGTTTGCAGGTATGTGATAATATAAACTAGGTATATTACAGAGTTACAAATCATATTTGGATGATGAAATTGATTAGGGCTTTTGGTTAATGTACATTTTGTGTACATGGTTGAGACAAGTAGTTGATGAGTTGGCACATGCATGAGGTGTATAGTTGATGATGTTGGTACATATTGATGAGTCATAGTTGATGAGTAGTTGACACATGATTGGTACATACTTGGTACATGGTTGGTTGCACTTGTTTATGGTGTAGGTTGATTACAAGTTGTTTGGTACAGGTTGGTGTGGTTGATGCACTTGTTTATGGTACAGGTTAATTACAGGTTGAGGTACAGGTTCATGCATGGTTAATGCATGGTTCAGGTTTATTGGTACAGGTTTATAGTGGTATATCTCACAGTGATAGTGTGACAATGGTTCGATAATTCTACGTCTACTTTAGGGCAGTTGGACGGAGCAAGGATAGGTGGTTGTAGCCACCTTCCGGTTGTAGCCGGAGAACATAGGGGGTTGTAGTCTCCTTCTGGTTGTAGCTAGATAATTGGGGATTTGGAGCTTCCCTCAGGTTGTAGCCTGAGAAACTATGGGGTTGGATACTCCTTCCAGTTGCAGCTAGAAAAAAAAGGAAGTTGGTTCTTCCAATGAATGTAATTCTTCAAGACATATAAGAAAAAGCATTATGTGGTTTTCTCCCGCTTTGGGTTTCCACGTAAAACACTGGTGTACTGTGTATGTGTATGATTGTTCATTTGGATGATAATTCTACATTGATATACCACTTGGATTATTTGGTTTTAAAAGGATTATAATTACTCTATTATTGATTCACCCCCCCTCTCAGTAATCCAACATTTTCCCCTTCCATACTATCGTATTTAGTTTTATGTGGTAAATCTGATCTATCCTTGAGAGATTGGATTATATCTGAGTTGAATTTGTGATTTCCTAACACTTGTAGCAGTTGTAGAATTGGTATTTGTTTGTTTCTTTTGTTTAGGAAGTACGTCACAGGAGTTGGACCTAGGATATCAACAGTTGCATCAGCCAGACATGTAAGGACAACCTTCGGTAAAGAGGTATGTCATTCTCCTTCTTTTAGTGTAAAAGGAACTATTCTAATTAGATCTAGGGAAACCCCGTAGATAGCTATACCTACTATATTTCTTGGATCAAGGGTAGATCCAAGGGAGATCTAACTTATCTATAGGATGGATTTATCCATAATATAATTGGTGAATCCACTGGGGACAACCTTTGTTTTCTTCCTTGGCTCTCTAAAGGAGTTTTTCCCTTAAAAGAGGGTTGTCACCTTTAGAACAAATTATGCATCTTTATGTGCAAAATATGAAGGAAATAAATATAGATCTAGATTCTTCTTGAAAATTTTCCCTTTACAAAATACATATCATCCAAATCGATTTCCAGAAAGAAAAATTTAATGATGATTTACAGTCCGCTATTTTGCAAATTTTCCGTGACGGTGGCGTGGAATATTTGGCTAATATATTTTGATAGAGAACTTAGATTGTAACCATAACAAATCCATTAGATAGAGTATTTCCAAGGGTTTCTTGTGATATATTATATCATATGTTTTTTATAAATACAGAGTGAACTACATCCCCTACAAGTTAATGCTCCCAAATTCTAGATCTCCATTAGATCTATTTTCCATGTTTTGGGTTTTTGATCCTATAGAGACATTGAAGTGATTTTGGGTGCATCACTACCAATATCCTACAACCCTTCCTTGTTATTTGATAGTTTTTGGTTTGCAAATATATACTCTTGAGGAAAAACAAAAGTAAAAATTTGCATGCATAACGCTTTTGAGCATTGGAAACAAAGAGAATTTTTTTGTTTGGTTTTGAGATCTTGTTGAGATTTAAGTTTTTTTTTTCTTGCATGGTTTCTTGTTGTTTGTGAGGTTGCATTAAAAAACATTTGCAAAGAAAAAAAAATATTTCCATCCCATAGCTAGAATTCATTGAATTGAACAATTGTATTAACATCTTTGCATTGATTTGGTTTGGTCAAGAGTCAAAAACACCATAAATGTTTCATCCATTTCCATTTGACATAAAAACAACCACAAGAAAATATTCATAAAAAAAAAAAATCAATTAGAATCTTTTATTTTCTAGTGAACTGACATTACATACTATTAGGGCCTTGGATTAGGATTGGAGAATGAACTCTATAATGCCACCAAAACGATACCTAGAAGTCATTAAAGAGTGTAAAATCCATTTTTGCAACCAGTGTGTCGAGAATATCCTCTAACACAAAAATCAAGCATGAGGTCACACCATGGAAAGTAGGGAGATTAATCCTCTCTTCTTGTTTTGGCATTTGCAGTATCACTTTGATTACAACATGTATGTGGGTTCCATTGGTGTCATGCCTTTGCGTGAAGTAATGCCTTCAAAGCTTTAGGATTAGTAAACCTTCCCTTACGTGTGGTCATACCTGCGACTTTTCACTCGATCATTGTTTGTGAGGTTTTTGCGTTAGTGACCATTCCTAGGTAGCCGCAAAGGTGACTGCATGTGGGACATACTTGTATTACCCAAGGTAGACATGCATTCATGTTCTTAGTTACCTTAGAGGGTGCTCTCCTTAATAAATGGTAATTGCACTGGTTTGGGATGTTTCTCATAGTTCATCGTAACTACTCCTCATATCTTCGCTAACCAATGTTGTGGGGACTTCATCTCCCCTAGAGGGTTGGTTTTTGGAAGGCCCCATGATCCATTGGTTTTCTTTTTTTTATCCTGTATTTGTTAGGGGTGTGCTCTTTGATTCCAAATCTAATTCATCCTTAGGTTGAATTGTGTTTTGATTTGCAAATATTATTTTCACCGTGGCTAAATCATCGCGTCGGTCCAGTCAATTACAAGGACTAGAGAAAATCACATAGGTAAAACCACCTCTAAAAAGGCATGAGATAGGTGACCATAAATTCGAAGAGTCCCATCTTGGGTTTGAGTAGACTAGGCTGGTTGAAGTGGAAGTGATCGAAAAAAGTCCTCCACCCAAATTTAACCCTCCTTTGACAAATCCAGATGCACCCGTACTTATCTAGATAAGGGAACCTTTTAGTGAACATTTTTCTATGTTTAGAGACCCTCACACAATGTCGGGCCCAATTGTTTTGTCTAGTGTGGATAATCCATAAATCCCATCCATGAGTGATACTAGGAGCATCCCAAAGATTTCCACTTTACCATCCTTGAGTGTTGTTGGACTTACACCATATATGCCCATTTCTACAATTACTTCTTTCGTTGGGATGTCTATTTTGTATTATCTTCCATCCACTAGTATACTTAGCATTCCTACGCCCATCCCATCAGTTTCGATGCCCACAAACAGATCTTTCTCCAGTGGGGGGGGAAGCCTTGGTTTTAGCATTGGGGATAGAATTCCTTTCACCTCTGCCATTCCTATGAGCAACCTGACATTGTTAGGTGTTGGTTTACCTTTTGGATGGAACATTCCTAGTGATTTTGGTATTGTCCCTAGTGGTTCTAGGGTTAGTAACATGTCGGTAGGGTTTAATTTCCCATGGGTTAGCACACCTTTTCCTAGGGGCACACCCCCTGGGGGAAACTTTCCACAATGGGGAGGCTATCCCTTTATCCACACCTCTTTTCCTAGGGGTTTCTTCCATGGGACTAGTTTTCAGAACACATTTCCTTTTGGTTCTACACCTACATCTAAGGGAAATACCCTCGGGGGCACGTCTATCCTTGGGAGAATTCATTCTCTTGGGAGTGCCACCATCCCTGAGGGAACTTACTCTTCTGGAACACCACATCCCTCTGATAACACAAACATAGGTGAATCGCAAGGTTCATCTAGGACTTAATGAACTTCATCTTCCTCCTAGTATTCATTTTCTCATACGTCATTGTCGTTCCTTGCAACATTAGACTTGCATGAATTATCGTATTTGAAAAATGACCCTATTTCCCACAACCCTTCATGGTCAGTCATTCCCGCTAAGCTACCATCATACATGCCCAAGTTCGATGGAAAGATGAGACAATACCCCTCCATGCACATAATGACATATCATTTGTGGTGCTCATCCATTTCCTTAATGCATCATAGCATAAGGTTTTTTATTTTCCAGATATCCCTAACCGAAAGTGTCGTTAAATGGTATATTGAATTACAAGGTGCTTCCTTTAAAAGTTTTATGACTTGGAAATGGAATTTCTATCACATTTCCAATTTCCCATTTGGTATGAGATTGTAATAGAGTTCTTGACATCTCGGTGATATGATATCTCCACTCACATTTATGATCATAAACATGAGTGGATATGAAGACGTAGGATGATTAAGACCTAGATTCTAGACAAACTCCTAATGGAATGGTTTAAAAAGTCCCTCTTACCACCCATTTCCAAGGACATAGCTATGGCTAGGGAAACTACCAAAGAGCAAGCCATTATGCTTACCAAAAACTTAGATTTTATTTACTCTCATTCAGACACTCTCTATGATAGTATCTTGCATGCTTCTAGGCCATCGACAGATCCCAGAAAACCAAACCTAGGACCCCTCGTTGATGGTGTGGTGCATTTTGTATCCCATGTCTGTATGGGCCAATTAGTTGACCAGATGGGTCACATGTCCATTTTGTCACAACCATTGGCTATTGGTCCTAATTCTCAAACTTATATGGTACCCACTCATACCTTCGAGGTGAATTCAGTGCAATCCACATAGTTGAAGAATCCTCAGCAACTTGGAGGAAATAAGAAGAGGAAAAAAAAAATAACTCTAATATTAAGCAAGGGACTACTCCCACCCAAAAAAATTAGGGGGGGGGGAGGGGGGGAATGAAAGAGAAAAATCATATTCGGTTCTCCTGGACTTTCTATGGGGAGGACCATCCTACTCATCAGTTCCCTCGGGAGGATGAGTTCCATCGTTTTTTGGTTCAAAAAAGGCCCCCCCAACAACATGTTATCCTAACTTATCATTTTCCCCATCAACCTCAACATATGGTTGCAAAAAATCATGTCCCACCATAAGGGAGCATGGGAGGTACCCCTCAACATGAGGGGTCATCCTTGAACGCTTCAATTTTCATGTGTGACCAGATAATCAATCTATAGACTCAAGCAAATTACTATGATAATTTCGAGCCTACTATTGTTATGAAAGAGCCAGCATCTTCATCTCATCCTGTGACTCTCTTCAAATTTAGAAGACATCCTTTAACACACTACTTCTCCCCTTGAAGGGAATTCTTTGATGAATAACACATAACCAAAATAATCAAGCTTCCCACAACTACAATATTGTATAATATTTCACCCAGGAACCATGTGTCATGTCCACACTTGAATTCCTCCAAAGCTTCCCCACACAACAGAAACCCATGTTGTTTTCTATAGGTGTGGTTGATCCCTAAGATTTGAGTCTGATAACCTTTGATTCTAATCAAGTTCATCATATGTTTTCCCATCAAATCTATTTCCATATCAAAGTCATAATTATGGGGAAAAATATCCTTCTCACTGTGATTCACGAAGGAGCCTGGAATTGCATTATGTTTCTATCATGTTGGAAGGCCCTCGAATCTATAAAGCTTGACATATCTACAACATTGTTGAAATTATTAGAGGGCCATATGTTCCATCCCTATGGGATTATCACCACCTTACCCATCTTGTTAGGTGGTAAGACTATCTATGTTGTTTTGGAGGTCATTGACACACCTCTTGAGTATAATTTGTTACTTGAGCACAAATGGTTCTAGAAACCCATGTTGATGGTGTTGTGGGTTATGTATCCCATGCCTCTATGGGCAAGTTAGTTGACCATATGGGTCACATGTCCATTTCATCACACCCATTGGATATTGATCCTAATGCTCAAAATTTTATGGTCCCCACTCATACCTCCGAGGTGAATTCGGTGCAATCCACACAGCCAAAGAATCCTCAGCAACCTGGAGAAAAGAATAAGAGGAACAAAGAGAAGAACTCTAATACTAAGCAAGGGAATACTCCCACCCAAAAAAATCCAAGGTGGGGGGGCGGGGGGGGTGGAATGAAAGAGAAAAATAATATTTGGTTCCCTTGCACAATCTATTGGAAGGACCATCCTACTCATCAGTTCCCTTGGGAGGATGAGGTCCATCAATTTTTTATTCAACAAAAGGCCCCCCAATAGCCTATTATCCTAACTAATTGTTTTCCCCATCAACCTCAACATACGGTTGCAACAAATCCTTCCCCTCCATAAGGGAGAATGGAAGGTACCCATCAACATGAGGGGTCATCCTTGAATTCTTCAATTTGCATGTGTTATGAGACAGTTAATATACAGACTCGAGCAAATAAACATGACATCCATAAGGGGGAATGGAAGGTACCCATCAACATGAGGGGTCATCCTTGAACGCTTCAATTTTCATGTGTTACCAAATGGTTAATATGCAGACTCGAGCAAAGAACCATGACAATTCTAAGACTAGTCCCTCTATGCAAGAGCCAACATCTTATTCTGAGCTTGTGGCCCTCTTAAAAGTGAGAAGCCATAATTTAACACACTACTTCTATTTCTGAAGCGGATTCTTCGACGAATGACACATAACCATAATAATAGGGCCACCCACAACTACAATATTGTAGAAGATTTGGTCCAGGAACCATGTGCCATGTCCACACTCAAATTCCTCCAATGATGCCCCACACAATGGAAATCCATGGTGTTTTCTATAGGAGAAGTTGATCCCTCAGATTTGATTTTGATAACCTTTTATTCTGATCAAGTTCATCATAGGATTTCAAATCAAATCGTTTTCCAAATCAAAGTGAGAAGGATGGGGAAAAATATCCTTCACGCTATGATTGACTAAGGAGCCTCAACTTGCATTATGTCTCTTTCATTTTGGAAGGCTCTTGACTCTCCAAAACTCAACATATCTACAACACTGTTGAAATCATTTGATGGCCATATGTTCATCCCCATCAAATTATCACCACCTTACCCATTGAGTTAGGTGGTAAGACTGTCTTTGTTTATATGGAAGTCATCGACACACCTATTGAGTACAATTTTTTACTCAAGCACACCTGGTTCTACATTATAAATGCAAATGATTTGTCTACTGGATGCTATGGAACATTCCCTCGATCCTAGATCAAAACTCATCGTGTTAACTCTCGCTTGTTCTGAATCAGGAAAATATGGTCGATGCATCACCTCGTCCTTGGATTTTATATGGAATCCATGACTTCCAAGATGGCCTCTTCGGAAGGAAACTCAAGATCAAGGAAGTCATGTGAACTAGGAGAGTCAACAACCCATGTGGGTGGAGTAGGTTGATCACACTCCATATGAGGATGGAGCTATTGACTAGTATCAGTTGATGCTAACATGATTGTTGAAGAGTAAATTTTAACCGTGGTGAGCAACATATAGGCTCCATCAGACTCAACATCCTTGGAATTAGGAACCACCCAAGTGTTGGAAGACCTGAGGGATCCACTAGTAAATGAATAAATAATTTTGATAGGAGAAATGTTCAGATACATATGACTAAAGTATAAATGTTATTATTTCCAAGTTTGGTAGTGCATATTCTATTTTTGTATCTACTTTTAAATCCACCAAAGAAGATTTAGGGTGTGCTTATAAACCACCCTCTCTTGAATCTTTTTTTGATTCTTTGGTTAAAGAGAAAGATAAGATCTTGCATCTTGGAGTGATTAGCACTGCAAGTACATATAACAAATCCTTAGTGGCCTAATAGATGGATAAATACAAGCATCCAAAGAAGCAACATCCTTGAACAATAATCAAAACAAGGGTCCCGGGCCCTTTCATCTAGCTTCTACTCTCAATGGTGACAAAGTAACAAAATAAAAAAGTAAGAAGACTAAAAGACATTGCAATTTTTCTGAGCGAGATGGTCATCTAAAGTCCAATTTTTTTAAGAATATGGAGACCTTAGAAGCATAAATTAAAAAGAACAACATCAATCTTGATTTTTCTTCTTCCAACTCTTCTTATTATGGACATGCACTTTTTGCTTCTGGTTTTTCCTTCAATGCAACATCTACTATGTCTTCTAATGAGTGGATTATTGATTCTGGAGCATATTATCATATGGATAAGGACAAATCCATTTTCTCTACTCTTAATTAATGTAACAACAAATAAATATTTATTGGTGATTATAGATCTCTTAGTGTTGTAGGGTCTGAAACAATTTAGCAAGATTATGATCATTTTAATGAAATATTATATGTTCCAAACCTCTCATGCAACCTTGTATTAGTATATCAAATCACTCAGTCAAGTGAATGTAAAACAGTAGATATTTCACCTCACTGGGTTATAATCAAGGATTTAAAATATCCTAAGCATGTCCTGGCTACTGGAATTGTCAATGATATTTACCAAGTTATACAAATTTGACAACTTTGGGTCATTATATTTTCCATCAATTTTTATTGCTCATAGAGATGACTTGAGAAAAATTTGGCATGAGCGGTTAGGTAATATAAACTATCTCTCATTCCAACAATTATGTAATAAAAATATGGTGATTGGTCGTCCTCTCATTTATTGCAGAGATGGGTTTTGTGTCATTTGTTTTCTTGACAAACATCAACAGGATAGTTTTGAAAAACATACATCTTGGCATACCTTAGCCCCCTTGTAGCTTGTTCATAGTGATTTGTGTAGTCTACTTCATTCTCCTTTTCTCTAGGTTTAGTTACTTCTTAACTTTGATTGATGACTTATCTACATGCACTTGGGTTTATTTCTTAAAACTTAAGAGTGGATTTTTTGACATGTTTTTGGCCTATAAGTCCCTTCTAGAAAAACAATCTAGACATCAATTGAAAAAGTTAAGAAAAAATAATGGAGGTGAACATGTTAACATATTTACAACTTACTACATTGAATATGGAATTCATACGCAACATATTGTTCCATATACACCACAACAAAATGGTGTTGTTGGGATAAAGAATCATGTGTTAAAGGAAATGACAAACTGTATGATCCAATCTAATGGATTAAGTCTTCATTTTTAGGCGGAAGACATTAATTGTCCTAATTACATAGTCATTCACACTCACACAAAGGCTTTAAAAAAATAACACTAGAAAAACATGGAGTAAAATTAAACTAGATGTAAGCCACTTCTTTGTGTTTGGTAGTGAAGCATGGGATCACATCCCTAATGAGAAAAGGAAAGCATTATAACCTAAAAGTGAGAAGAACATTTTTCTTGGATATTCTAAATATGTAAAAGGTTATAGGATTTTTCAATCCAATTCCAATTAAATTATTATTAGGAGAGATGTTAAGTTTGATGAAGTTTTCTCAGTCTATGAGCCTAATTCATCATTTTTTCCATCATCGACATGTGAGCCATATTTAGCATTGGTGCCATATTATCTTCCCTAATTTTTTGTTAGTGGTCTTATTCTAATTTCTTATTTAAATGATTATAGTGAGGATGAAAATCCCCCTATTCCCACTCACCTTCCTCCAGTTATTCCCATTGAACGTGAACTTGCACTAGCATCATCGCTTACCAAATGGGTCCATACAAAAAGAGAAGAAATGGGTGATCTTTCCATTCATCCTATAGAGCATCATCATTCACATTCATAGGTCCAATGAGTGTCCTATCTTTTGGCTTAATGTTTAGAGACTTGTGATATAGAAACATTTGTAGAAGATTCGGGCCATCCAAATTGGGACAATACAATGAAAGAAGAATATTGTTCCTTAATCGACAATAATATTTGGGATCTTGCACCTCTTCTTAAAGGAAGACAACTTGTTACATGAAAATGGGTGTATAGAACCACGCATGCATCAAATTGAAGTGTTGAATGACATAAGGCCTGGTTAGTTGCCAAAATATTTTCTCAAGTTGAATGGATTGACTATAATGAAACCTTTTCCAGTGTAGGAATAATGAATTACATCTTCCTTGTAGCCTCACATAAATGGGAGGTCCATCAAATGGATGTTAAATCTACCTTCTTGCATGGGGGTTTACAATAATAAATTTACATGGAGTAACCTTGTTATACTTGTATTTTCCACCATAGGTTTTGCAAGCATGTTACTAGATGTTATGAGGCTAGAATTACATAGTTGAGTAAAATTGTCATAATTATTTAACAAGGAAATAATTATTTTGTCACAATTTCATAATTGTGAAGTAAGAATTATTTCATAATTGAAAAGAAAGTTCATAGTGATATGGAAAAAACAAATAAATGAGCATGGAACTTAAAGAAAAATCTCATAATAGAGAAAAAGTTCATTATAGGTTGTAAAAAACTCATAATTAAACATGAAACTTGTGTATGACTTGTAACTGCTTAGTTCACATGTCATCAAGCCTATCTATGAATCATAATTGTTTAATTCACATGCCATCAATCTATCCACGACTTGTAACCAACTAATTCACATGTCATGAAGCATATATCCAATCTCTTCTAAATTCCTATAAGAAGAAGACAAATCAAAGMTATGGGGAGGAAGAGTTTGAGAGTGGTTATGATGGTAAAATAGAGAGAAAATATCATGTGGCTAAGGAGGAGCATTGGGAACTTGGAACTAAGAGGAATGCATAAAGACTCAAGGGAAATTTACATCGATGTATTTGTCTATTTTTATAATATAGATCTATGTGTTTTCCCCTTCCATACTATTGTATTTAGTTTTATGTGGTAGATCTGATCTATCCTTGAGAGATCGGATTACATCTGAGTTGAATTTGTCATTTCCTAACACTTGTAGGAGTTATATAATTGGTATTTGTTTGTTGCTTCTGTGAATGAAGTAGGTCATAGGAGATCAAGCTAGGATCTCAACAACTGCATCAGCCAGACATGCAAAGACAACCTTCGGTAAAGAGGTATGTCATTCTCCTTCTCTTAGTGTAAAAGGAACCATTCTAATTATATCTGGGGAAACCACATAGATATATATACCTACTATCTTTCTTGGATCAAGGGAATATCTAAGGGAGATCCAACTTATCTATAGGATGGATTTATTTGTAAGAGAATTGGTGACTCCACTGGGGACAACCTTTGTTTTCTTCCTTGGCTCTCTGAAGGAGTTTTTCCTTTAAAAGAGGGTCATGACATTCAGATCAAATTATGTAACTTTATGTGCAGAATCTAAAGGAAATAAATATAGATCTAGATTCCTCTTGAAATTTTGTCCCTTTTCAGAAAACAAATCATCCAAATCGATGTCTGGAAAGAAAAATTATCGATGATTTACAATCAATTATTTTGAAAATTTACCGTGATGGCGGCATAGACTGTTTGGCTAATATATTTTGATAGAGAACTGAGATTGTAGCCAAACCAAATATATTAGATAGAGGATTTACGGGGATTTATTTTGATATATTATATCATATGTTTTTGGTAAATACAGAGTGCACGACATGCCCTACAAATTTATGCTCTCAAACTCTAGATCTCCATTTGATCTTTATTCCAAGTTTTGGGTTTTTTTTAATCCTGTAGAGACATTGGAGTACGTTTGGGTGAATCACTCCAATACACTACAACCCTTCTTTGTTGTTTGCTAGTTTTTGGTTTGCAAAAATATATTCTCAGTTAGATTAAGATTTTTTTTGCATTCCAATTGAAAAAAAAAAAGTAAAAATTTGCATGCATAACGCTTTTGAGCATTGGCAACAAAGAGAATTTTTTGTTTGGTTTTGAGATCTTGTTGAGATTTGAGTTTGATTTTTCTTGCATGCTTGGTGTTTGTGAGGTTGCATTTTTCAAAGAAACATATCTCTTTCCCTTCCATAGCTAGAATTCATTGAATTGAAGAATTGCATTGACATCTTTGCATTGCTTTGGTTTGGTCAAGAGTAAAAAACACCATAAATGTTTCATCCATTTCCATTTGACATAAAAACAACCATAAGAAAAAATTCATAAATTAAAATCAATTAGAATCTTTTATTTTCTAGTGAACTAACATTACATACTATTAGGGCCTTGGAATAGGATTGGAGAATGAACTCTCCAATGCCACAGAAACGATATCTAGAAGTCATTAAAGAGTGTAAAATCCATTTTTGCAACCAGTGTGTTGAGAATATCCTCTAACATGGAAATCAAGCATGAGGTCACACCATGGAAAGTAGGGAGATTACCCCTCTCTTCTTGTTTTGGCATTTGCAGTATCACTTTGATTACAACATGTATGTGGTTTTCGTTGGTGCCACACCTCTGTGTGAAGTAGCGCCTTCGAAGCTTCAAGATTAGTAACTCTTCCCTTACGTGTGGTCGTACCTGTGAATGTTCACCTAATCATTGTTTGTGAGGTTTTAACGTTAGTGACCATTCCTAGGTAGTCGCAGAGGTGACTGCAGGTGGGATGTACTTGTAATACCCAAGGTAGACGTTTGTTCATGGTCTTAGTTACCTCGGAGGGTGCTCGCCTTAATAAAGGGTAATTGCACCGGTTTGGGATGTTTCTCATAGTTAATCGTAACTACTCCTCATATCTTCGCTAGCCAATATTTTGGGGACTTCATCTCCCCTAGAGGGTTGGTTTTTGAAAGGCCCTCTGATCCATTGGTTTTCTTTTTGTTATCCTATATTTTTTAGGGGTGTGCTCTATGATTCCAAGTCTAATTCAGCCTTAGGTTGAATTGTGTTTTTATTTGTACATAATTCCTTACACCTCGTCCATTCCTATGAGCAGCCCGACATTGTTAGGTGTTTGTTTACCTTTTGGATGGGACATTCCTAGTGATTTTGGTACTGTCCTTAGTGTTTTTGGGGTCAGTAACATGTTGGGAGGGTTTAATTTCCCATGTGTTAGCACACCTTTCGCTAGGGGCACACCCCCTTGTGGAAACTTTCCACAGTGGGGAGGCTATCCCTTTATCCATACCTCCAATCCCATGGGGTTCTTCCCTGGGACTATTTTTCAGAACACATTTCCTTTTGGTTCTACACCTAGCTCTAGGGGAAATCCCCTCAAGGGAACATCTATCCTTGGGAGAAGTCATGCTCCTGGGAGTTCCACCATCCCTGGGGGAACTTACTCTTCTGGAACAACATGGCCCTCTGGTAGCACAAACATAGGTGAATCACAAGGTTCATATGGGACTTCATGAAATTCATCTTTCTCCAAATATTCATTTTCTCATATTCCAGTTTCTCTCCTTACAACGTTAGACTTGCATGATTTATCGTATTTGAAAAATGACCTTATTTCCCATAACCCTTCATGGTCGGCCATGCCTGCTAAGCTACCATCAGACATGCCCAAGTTCGACAGAAAGTCGAGAGAAGACCCCTCCAAACACATAATGACACATTATTTGTGGTGCTCATCTAGTTCCTTAATGGATAATAGCATAAGGTTGTGTATTTTCCAGAGATCCCTGAACGAAAGTGTCGCTAAATGGTATATTGAATTACAAGGTGCTTCCTTTAAAAGTTTTATGACTTGGAAATGGAATTTCTAACACATTACCAAATGTCCATTCGGTATCATATTAGAATAGAGATCTTGAAATCTCTGTGACAGAATACCTCCACTCACATTTATGATCATAAACATGAGTGGATATGAATACATCGGATGATCAAGACCTAGCTTCCATAAAAAATCCTAATGGAATGGTTTAAAAATTCCCTCTTACCACCCATTTCCAAAGATGTAGCTATGGATAGGGAAGCTACCGAAGAGCAAGCCATTATGATTTCCCAACACTTAGATTTGATATACTCTCAGTTAGGAACTCTCTATGATATTATCTTGCATGCTCCTAGGCCATCGACAGATCCCAAAAAACAAAACCCAGGACCCCACATTGATGGTATGGTGGGTTCAGTATCCCATGCCTCTATGGGAGAGTTAGTTGACCATATGGGTCACATGTCCATTTTGTCACATGCATTGGCTACTGGTCCTAATTCTCAAAATTCTATGGTCCCCACTCATACCTCTGAGCTTAATTCAATGAAATCCACATAGACAAAGAATCCTCAGCAACCTGGAGGAAAGAAGAAGAGGAAAAAAAATAATAACTCTAATACTAATAAAGGGACTACTCCCACCCAAAACAATCAAGAGGGTGGGGAACGAAAGAGAAAAAGAAGAATGGGTTCCCCTGCATGATCTGTGGGGAGGACCATCCTACTCATCAATTCCCTCAGGAGAATGAGGTCCATCAATTTTTGGTTCAACAAAAGGCCCCCCAACAGTCCATTATCCTAACTCATCATTTTCCCCATCAACCTCAACATATGGTTGCAACAAATCCTTCCCCTCCACAAGGGAGAATGAAAGGTACCCCTTAACATGAGGGGTCATCCTTGAATGCTTCAATTTTCATGTGTGACTAGATGGTCAATCTGCATACTTGAGCAAAGAACTACGACAATTTTGATCCTACTCCTGCTATGCAAGAGCCAACATCCTCTTCCCAACCTGTGGCCCTATTCAAATTAAGAAGCCACCCTTTAACACACTACTTCTCCCCCCGAAGGGAATTCTTCGATGAATGACACATAACCAGAATACTCAGGCCACTCACAACTACAATACTGTAGAATATTTGGCCCAGGAACCATGTGCCATGTCCACACTCAAATTCCTCCAAATCTTCCCCACACAATGGAAAACCTTGTTGTTTTCTATAGGCGGGGTTGATCCCTCATAATTGAGTTTGATAATGTTTGATTATTATTAATTATAATAGGCTTTCCCATCAAATCGCTTTCCAAATCAAAGTGAGAAGGATGGGGGAAGATATCCTTCACATTGTGATTGACGAAGGAGCCTCAACTTGCATTATGTATTTGTCATGTTGGAAGGCCCTTGACTCTCCAAATCTTGACATATCTACAAAATTATTGAAATCATTCGATGGCCATATGTTCTATCCCCATGGGATTAATACCACCTTACCCATCGATTTAGGTGGTAAGACTGTCTATGTTGCTATGGAGTTCATCGACACGCCTCTTGAGTATAATTTGTTACTCGAGCGCAATTGATTCTAAGATATTACTACAGTTGTATCATTTTTATTTAGGGTCTTACACTTCCCTCATCAAAGGAAAATAGTGACAATCTATCAACTTGTGTTTTGTACCCCATACCTTGGATATAAATCGAGGTCTAATGTACCCTTTTTCATTGATGCCTAGTAGTCATATATGAGTGTTGGTGTGGGGATGTTCAAAGACTCTTTGTTTATGGGAACATTTCCTCTTCCCCCTCCACCTCTTGTTGTGAACATTTATCCTCTCAATATGATTTATTTGTTTACTACTGGATCTCTCAGGTCTTCTAACACTTGGGTGGTTCCTCATTCCAAGGATTTTGAGTTTGATGGATCCTATATGCCACTCACTATGATTTATATTTCCTCTCCAAAATTATCATTGGCATCAACTGATACTATTCAATTGTAATGTCCCCAAGGTCGAGCCCTATTGTAAATCATGTCTATGAAGTATAAATCTTGTTTATGAACTGTAATTCAAGTTTATAAGGCTGGTGAGCGAAGTTATATAAGCTAGTGGGCTTATGTGTTATTACGCAAGGGAGCCTAAGTGTTGAAGGCCAGGAGCCTGATTTTTGTACATGTAATTATGCACAGTATTAATACAAAACATCTCTGTGTGTGGACCGACCACGATGAATGAGTGATGGGGAAATAAGCTTCTACAAAACCTGGGTAAGGGATTGGGGGTTGGAAGGTTGGAAAGAGAGGCTAAGTGTGGAGCCTAGGGGCTTAAGTCCTTAGGAATAATATTTTAATATTATCCAAAAAGCCATGTGAAATCTATGTTTTGTCCTAAGTTCCTGGGGAGGGATGCATACAGCTTCATGGGCGACATGTGTCGACCCAGGCGCATGCAATTTAACCCAGGAAATGAGTCATGTTGGGGGTTCTCTTTCCATTTCCGTTGACTATTGCGTAGGAGTTGGGGGGCATTCCTCCAACCATCAACTGAATCTGGGGTTCGACCTTCCAATTCCTCCATCCTCCATCTGTACGCGTTTAGCCTCTGTGATTGAACCTCTGTACACCTTACGCATCTCTGAAACTAGAGAGGTGAGTTTGTTCCTTATTCCTGGTTGGGAGAACTGAATGTTCCGTAATTGTTGAGTCGTGCATCTTGTGTTGCTTGCCGAAAAGCTTAACACATCCTGTAATCGCAGAGATGCGCTATGCTTTAGCGTTGATCATTTCCATGTCGGGTGTCCATACCCATTTTCCTAATTGACTGTTGTAGCCACGTAGTGTTGGACTGTGTGTGGCTTGTTGGCTAGTGTGAGGGAGGTGATTTTTGTTGAAGAGGCAGGTTACCCAGTCTGTGAGCGACTCTCTCCAGGTGAGAGAGTGCGCGGAGGAAGTGAGAACTCCTGGAAGGAGTCTTGTAGCTGCCACAGAGCTCAGAGACTTCCGGTCCGGTCTGTTGTTGAAGCCCAAGGGAAGGGAGGTTAGTAGTCGATGGACTGTCTTGGTGACAGTGAAGGTGTATACTCTTGGTGTGGGACAGACATGTGGGGAATGAGAGTCTGTGGGCAGTGAGCATAAGTGGCTCCTGGGAGAGAATCCTTCTCCTGTGACTGTGTGCCTTCCTGTATTTCCTACCTAGCCTAGTAATCCCTACCCGGTGGAGCTTAGTCCTAGCTCGGGGGTGACCAACTACTGAGAGTGATGAGCAGCGCGGTCTAAGGCTGGGAGGTTCGTGGGAGGTCTACATGCAGTTGGTGAATTACATCCAGTCTAAAAGATAAGTATATACATGCGTATAATTTCAATTAAATATGCATGTATGTGATTCTAGCAATGTTTACATGTATTCCGTTGTATTCGTGAATTATTGTTAATGTTGTGGATTATGTATGCTAATGGTATTAATGTGCTTACGTTGTGTTTAACTATAATTAAGCAATTGTATTTCATAAGAATGCATAATATGTTATAGTAGTGTTTTTCCACGTAGTAATGTTGTCCTGACCATGGGGTTGATGGTTGGGAACGTTACAGTATGGTATCAGAGCCTAGTTTCAACGCTGAGCCTAGATGGGCCGAATAAGTGGTCTTTGGACCGAGGTTTTGAGAATAAATTGTGTTTGGAGGACTAATTTCAGACCTCATAATGTTTATAAGTGTCAATGGACTACTTGACCATGTTACAAAGCTCAGGAGGTGTAGCAGTATTATAAAACTGCAGCCGGTGTGGTATATGGCCACAGGGAGAGAGAGAACTCCACACCAGAAGTGTTGGAGCCATAGAATCTGTTCAGGAGGAAAGGAGAACCCTCACAACCGTCAAATCTAGAGAACGTGCACAAGGTTTAGACCCTTTGGAGTTGCACAGGAGTGTGTAAATCATGATACGTGAAATCCCGAATTCGTCAGGATAGTCCATCGAAAAGGACGCGTGGAGAGCGATCAGCCTTTTGCTGACTCGTGACTTGAAATGGTCTAAGGGTGAGTTCGTGAGAATTCACGAAACGCGAATTCACGATTGGATCACAACCGTTGATCTAAGAGAGATCTGGATCGTTAATTGTCCAGGAAGAAATCGACATTTCAGGAATCGGGAGGACGAAGGTGGAAAATCTTTCAACCTCGTGACACACAAAATCCCGATACGCGAAATGCCGATGAGATATGAGTCGTCGGATCATGGGGAATCAGGACCGTTGGATCAAGTAGATGAAAGTTCAGAAGGAGGGTACCAAGTCATTGGCCAAAAGTCCTTGAGAAGCAGATTTGGACAGTCAGAATTCTCTGTGGAGAACTCGCAAAATCGCAAGGACCATAAGATAGCCAGAAGTTGCAAGGTGGTTAATGGATGGAGAAACTCACCACCCTAGGATCCAGAATAAATGTGGATCGTTGACTATGGTTGGTTTGATCCATTGGATGATTGCGTGAATTCATGGATCGTGAACTTGGAGCGCAGGCCAAATTCTTGGTCACTCCAAGTCCCGAATCGCGAAAGAGATTAACAAGGGTAGAATCGGACGGTGGAGCGCTTCCAGGAAGAAGTGCCAAAATCCCATGAGTCATCGGATCCAGCCAACTAGAGAGAAAGTTAGGGCTGAAGATCTTTGACAGGTGTAATCTTAGGAGAGATCTGGACCATCGGATCAGGGGAGGCTCACAGCCATTGATCTCATACATGAATTTCCATATCGGAATTCGGGGATTGAAGTGACAAGAGATTTGGAGTTACTGCATCGTGAACTCGCAGTTCACGAAACTCTGAAAAGATCTGGACCATTGGATCCAAATCATCGAGGATCATTGGATCTTGTACAAGAACTCGTGTATCAGAGTTCGGGGAATGAAGTGACCAGTGGTTTGGGTCGCTGCATTTCGAACTCCCGGTTACCGAAACCCTGAAACCTAAAGTTCTGAAGTCCCGAAATCTTCAAAGACAGAAGAACTGTAGAGGATTTTTTAACCGTTGGATGTTGGGTAAACGTGGACCGTCGATCCACCCGATTTACGCGAATTCGGTAAATCGAAACTCCGGGAGATAGATGTGTGTACCTTAAACTCTTCGAAGGTCGAAAGCCCGAGTAGCACCTAGTAGTCTATCATTTGGTCATGACCTTTGGTTACAAGGGTAGGGGCTAACAAAGAGGGAGCTATCACCCGAAAATTACAGAGCCGAGCAGAACACGGAAAATTTGTGAAGTCGAAGCGTTTTCTTAAATCAGAATGGTTTTGAATGTGTGGAATTTGCTAACAATGACGACCTGACAAATCCCTGTTGTCTGCACGTGTGTTTGCGGAATATTAGCAAGTGTCAGAACCGAATAGGGTTGTCGTTGAGAGAAGAGAATGGAAGAGGTGCGGATTGCCTCCAATTCAGAGAACGAAAGAGAAGGAATGAATGTCAACTTGGGAGTCGAAGGATCAAACTCTAATGGGCAAGGAAAAGAGATGGATAAGGAAGGACATATGATGAAAATCATTGAAAGATTGCAGAAAGATACCCAGACTCGCTGAGATGATAGCCGGACGCTCATGAAAGTCAGGGATAAGCAGGTGAATTCAACTTAAGGATGTTGAAGAGTCTAAAAAGAATAGAAAATAAATTGGAAAAGGAGAGTGACTCAAGCTAGACAAAGAGTCACAAGACCCCTGAGAGGAAAATAATATCAAGGAGTGTCAGCAGACATCGTCGTCACTCCCCAAAGAATTCCAGTAGGGAAGCACATAGTAGTTCAAGCCCATCTCCTACCAGAAAGCACAGGAGATCTTGGATGGATGAATTGAAAGGGGAAATGAACAAGATCAAGCCTCCAACGTTCGATGGAGAACATAAGAAGGAGGAAGATGCCAAAACTTGGTTGCTTGGTATGAGGAACTACTTTCAACTGCAGAATTATTCCTCTCATGCAGAGGGCGGGATTTTCATGTATCAATTGAAGGGAAAGGCATCCATGTGGTGGGATCAACTTGTGCAGATGCAGCACATCAGGGAAAGGGACATCACATGGAAAGAATTCAAGAGGTATTTCGAGAGGAAATACTTAACTAAAAGATATTATGACAGAAAGATGAAAGAGTTCTTTGAACTCAAGCTGGACAACCAGACCATTGATGAGTATGAACGAAAGTTTTTGGAATTACTGAAGTATGTTCCGTTCATCAAAGATGAGTCTGTCAAGATTCAGAGGTACCTGAGTGGATTACCGCCTCCTATTGGGGATAAGATTCAGTATGATGACCCAAATACTATGGAAGAAATGATAAGAAGAGTGAATTGCTTATTTGAACAACAAAGAGAAAAGCCTACCTTTCGGAAGGCTTGGGATGACCAGAAAAAGTTCAAGAAAGAACAGAGGCAGAAGGGAAATAAACCACCTTTTTTCAAAAATAGTCCTCAAGGACAACCATCTCTTAGAGAGCCCGGGAATGTTGAAGTGGGTGGGAAAATGTCAAGGCTGCCACCTATGGAATGTTGGGGTTGTAAATAAAACCATAGGTACATGGATTGCCCCCACAGAAATGATAAAGTAAGAGTTCTCCACAATGTTCATCAGGCTGAAACTGTGGAGGACATGGGCAGTAGAATTCCAAGGATCTATGCAGCCCTGGACAATAAGCAAGCTGAGTATCAGTTGCACATGATTGAAGTAGAAGGTATGATAAAAAACCAACCATTTACTATTTTAGTTGATTCAAGGGCTAACCATAGTTATATAGACCCTAGAGTGGTAGAAAGTTTGCATTTGATAAGAAGCAAACATGAAAATTCTTTGTTAGTGAAGCTAGCTACAGAACCAAGAGGAAAGTCATGGAGTTAGTCAAGTCTTGTCCTGTAGACATGAATGGACTGAGCACGAAGGCCGATTTGAAAATTATGTCATTAGGCTCTTATGACTGTCTAATTGGGATGGACTGGTTGGACCAGCACCATGCCATCTTGGACTATCAGAACAAGGAATTCACTTTCTTAGATGAAGAAGGGAATCAGAGAGTCGTCCAAGGAATTCCTAGAGTTGTTATTGTTAGAGAAATATCAGCATTGCAGCTGAAGAAGTGTTACAGAAAAGGTTGTCAATTATTTGCACCCCATGTGGGGGAAATGCCTAAGGATAAGGTGTCAAGTATTGAGGATCATGAGGTACTTAAAGAGTTCGAAGATGTATTCCAGGAAGTACCTGGACTACCTCCGAAAAGGGATATCGATTTCTCTGTGAACTTGATGCCTGGAGCAGCTCCAGTGTCAAAGGCTCCATATAGGATGAGTGCGCCAGAACTGAAAGAGTTGCAGCTGCAACTTGAAGAACTTCTGAAGAAGGGGTATATACACCCAAGCATGTCGCCTTGGGGTGCCCCGGTCCTGTTCGTAAAGAAGAAGGATGGAACTCTGAGATTGTGCATCGATTTCAGGCAATTGAACAAAGTAACGGTGAAGAACAAGTATCCTCTGTCGAGGATTGATGATCTCTTCGATCAATTGAATGATGCAAAGATATTTTTGAAAATAGATCTAAGATCAGGATATCACCAAGTAAGAATAAAAGATGAAGACATCAACAAGACCGCATTTAGAACAAGGTATGGTCATTACGAGTTCACAGTGGTGTCGTTTGGACTATCAAATGCACCTGATGTTTTTATGAGCTTGATGAATGGAGTATTCAGGGACTATCTAGACAATTTTGTCATCGTCTTCCTGGATGACATTTTGGTGTATTCCAGGACCGAAGAAGAACACGAACAACATCTGAGGATGGTGTTGCAGGTGCTTAGAGAGCACCAACTGCATGCCAAGCTGAGCAAGTGCTCATTTTATCAGGAGCGGATCCATTACTTGGGACATATTGTCTCAAAGGATGGGATAGCGGTAGACCCTGAGAAGATTGAAGCCATTAGAGAATGGTCAGCTCTAAGGAATGTAACAGAAGTTAGATCCTTCATGGGATTGGTTGGTTATTACAGAAGGTTCATCGCAGGGTTTTCCAAGATAGCTCACCCTATCACTTCCTTGCAAATAAAGGGGAAGCAGTTTCACTGGACAGAGGGATGTGAGGAAAGTTTCCAGCGATTGAAGCAGTTGTTAACCAATGCTCCAATCCTGAGGATTGCAGATCCAAATGAAGATTTCATAGTATGCGCTGATGCATGCAAAGAAGGAATGGGAGGGGTCCTCAGTCAGAACAGATTCATAATTTGTTATGAGTCCAAGAAATTAAAAGAGCACGAGAAGAACTATGCAACCCATCACTTGGAGTTGGCAACCATAGTTCATGCTCTAAAGAAATGGAGGCATTACCTCATGGGAAGGAGGTTTGAACACAGAACAAACCATAACGGTCTGAAATATATGTTTGATTAGCCAACCTTAAACACTAGACAAAGTAGGTGGCTGTAATTTCTATGTGAGTATGACTTTGAGATCAAGCATATCAAAGGAAAGGAGAATAAAGTGGTTGATGCACTCAGCAGGAGGGTGCATGAATTACATGCTACAACCATTAGCATGTATTGGACTGGTATAAAAAGAAGAATTATGGAGGCTGCAGATGCAGATCTGCAGTACAGAGAATTGGTAGCCAAGCTACAGCAGGGTAAGATGCCACAGAAGATGGAAATTTATAAATTGGAAACAGATGGAATATTGTTGTACAAGAACAGAATTTTTGTGCCCAATGTCCAGTGCTTGAACAGATGATTTTGTAGGAGATGCATAATGTGCCTTATGCAGGGCACCCTGGATATCAGAAAACAGTAGCAGTGGTCAAGAGCCATTACTTTTGTCCGAGTATGAAGAGAGAGATCACTGAATACATCGCTAGATGTATGGAGTGCCAGAAAGTTAAAGTTGAGCATACGCACCCAGCAGGGTTGCTGCAACCTTTACCCATTCCTGAGTGGAAGTGGGAAGTAGTAACGATGGATTTTACTATGGGATTGCCCCGAACAGGCAAGCTGCATGATTCGATCATGGTGGTGGTGGACAAGATTACAAAAGCTGCCCATTTTATTCCACTAAAAACTACTCACAAGGCAGCAGATGTTACTGATATTTTCATAAAGGAAGTGGCACGATTGCACAGAATTCCTAAAACGATTGTGTCCGACAGAGACCTGAAATTCACCTCGAATTTCTGGAAAGTATTGTTCAAAGGATTCGGAACGAATCTGAACTTCAGTACAGCTTATCATCCTAAGTCTAATGGATAGATAGAGAGGGTGAACAGAATAATAGAAGACATACTGAGAATGTATATGATGGACAAACCATCAAGATGGGAAGACTACCTACACTTGGTAGAATTCGCCTACAACAATGGGTATCATGCATCGTTGAAGATGAGTCCATTTGAATCACTTTATGGAAGAAAGTGCAATACTCCAGTGAGATGGGATAATCCAGCTGATAGAATAGTAGTTGGGCCAGAGTTGCTCGAGGAGATGGAGGACCAAATGATAAAAATTAAGCAGAATTTGAAAGCTGCCCAGAACAAGCAGAAAATCTATGCTGATAAGAACAGAACCCACAGAGAGTTCAAAGTGGGTGATCATGTTTTCCTGAAAGTGAAAGCTAACAGGAGTTCCCTGAAGCTGGGAAGTTGCACCAAATTGGCAGCCAGATTTTTTGGGCCATTTGAAATCCTGGAAAGGATTGGGCCAGATGCATATATGATTGCATTACCTACATCCATGATTGTACATAATGTGTTTCATGTTTCATTTCTTAAAAAGTATATGCCTGATGTTAATCATGTAATTGATTGGAATGTGATCCAGGTGGAGCAAGAAGGTGTCTTGCAAGTGCATCCTTTGTGCATATTGGACAGGAAAAACAAACAGCTCCGGAATCGATCCATAGGGCTTGTAAAGGTCCAGTAGACCTAGTACGGTCCTAAGGATGCGACATGGGAGCATGAAGATGTTATGCGGGCAGAGTACCCGCATCTTTTTGAAAATTTTGAAAAGCTTGCAGATGCAGTGTAAAGTTGCACTGAGGACAGTGCAAAAATAAGGGGAGGGGATTGTAATGTCCCCAAGGCCAAGCCCTATTGTAAATCATGTCTATGAAGTATAAAGCTTCTTTATGAACTGTAATTCAATTTTATAAGGTTGGTGAGCCAAGTTATATAAGCTAGTGGGCGTATGTGTTATTAGGCCAGGGAGCCTAAGTGTTGAAGGCCAGGAGCCTGATTTTTGTACATGTAATTATGCACAGTATTAATACAAAACATCTCTGTGTGTGGACCAACCACGATGAATGAGTGATGGGGGACTAAGATTCCACAAAACCTGGGTAAGGGATTGGGGGCTGGAAGGTTGGAAAGAGAGGCTAAGTGTGTAGCCTAGGGGCTTAAGTCCTTGGGAATAATATTTTAATATTATCCCAAAAGCCATGTGAAATCTATGTTTTGTCCTAAGTTCTTGGGGAGGGATGCATGCAGCTTCATGGGCGACATATGTCGACCCAGGCGCATGCGATTTAACCCAAGAAATGAGCCGTGTTGGGGGTTCTCTTTCCATTTCCGTCGACTATTACATAGGAGTTGGGGGGCATTCCTCCAACCATCACCTAAATCTGGGGTTCGACCTTCCAATTCCTCCATCCTCCATCTGTACATGTTTGGCCTCTGTGATTGAACCTCTGTACACCTTACGCATCTCTGAAACTAGAGAGGTGAGTCTGTTCCTTATTGCTAGTTGGGAGAACTGAATGTTCTGTAATTGTTGAGCTGTGCATCCTGTGTTGCTTGCCATAAATCTTAACGCATCCTATAATTGCAGAGCCACGCTATGCTTTAGCGTTGATCGTTTTCGTTTCGGGTGTCCATACCCATTTTCCCAATTGACTGTTGTGGCCACGCAGTGCTAGACTGTGTGTGGCTTGCTGGCTAGTGTGAGGGAGGTGATTGTTGTTGAAGAGGCAGGTTACCCAATCTATGAGCGACTCTCTCTAGGTGAGAGAGTGCGTGGAGGAAGTGATAACTCCTGGAAGGAGTCCTGTAGCTGCCACAGAGCTCGGAGACTTCCAGTCCAGTCTGTTGCTGAAGCCCAAGGGAAGGGAGGTTAGCAGCCGATGGACTGTCTTGGTGACAGTGAAGGTGTATACTCCTGGGGTGGGATAGACATGTGGGGAATGAGAGTCTGTGGGCAGTGGGCATAAGTGGCTCCTGGGAGAGAATCCTTCTCCTGTGACTATGTGTCTTCCTATATTCCATGCCTAGCCTAGGAATCCCTACCCGGTGAAGCTTAGTCCCAGCTCGGGGGTGACCTACTGCTGAGAGTGATGAGCAGCGTGGTCTAAGGCTGGGAGGTTCGTGGGAGGTCTACACATAGTTGGTGAATTACATCCAGTCTAAAAGATAAGTATATGCATGTGTATAATTTCAATTAAATATGCATGTCTGTGATTCTAGCAATGTTTACATGTATTCCGTTGTATTTGTGAATTATTGTTAATGTCATGGATTATGTATGCTAACGGTATTAATGTGCTTACAATGTGTTTAATTTTAATTAAGCAATTGTATTTCATAATAATGCATAATATGTTACAGTAGTGTTTTTCCACGTAGTAATGTTGGCCCGACCATGGGGTTGATGGTCGGGAACATTACATCAATAGCTCCATTCCCATACTGAGTGTAATCAACCTACTTCACTGTCATGGGTTTTTTACTCTCCTAGTTCCCATGACTTCCTTGATATTGAGTTTCTTTAAGAAGAGGCCATCCTAGAAGTCATGGCTTCCATATAAAATCCAAAGGATGAGGTGTTGCATCGATCATCTTTTCATGATTCAGAAAAAGAGAGAGTTAACATGATGAGTTTTGATCCAAGATTGGAGGAATTTTTCATAGCATCCAGTAGACCTCCCCATCTTGACCCTTTTCCGCCTTGGTTATATTTTTCGAAACTTGCCATTGAATTCTCTGCTTCCCATTACACCGAAGATTTGCATTTTGTACCTCCTTTATGTCTTGATGGGAATCATCAAGGAGCTATGATAGTTTGCAAGAATACTCATGATGAGTATATTCAAATGCATAAATTCATTCCTATGTCGCATGGTCCTGGCATGGTAAGCCATATGATGCCAACATTGGCTCATAATTTCATCGATTATGAAAAATATCCTTGGTCGGAGCCTCACAAGGGGATATAATTTGAATGAATAATTTATATGCATAGTTCCTTGTACATAGGTGTGTGGTGTGAGTGATTTTGTTTTGCATATATCATATCCAAAAAAATCCAAAAATATTTTTTTTTTGAGATTTCACTATGCATTTTGACCCCGTATTATAGTTTACTTGTGTTGACAGGATTGACTCATTTTCCTCTCTGCATCTATATTCTGGCCATTCACCAAGGGGGTTCCTAAATTTATTGTTTCTTTATGGTCCCCTATGCATTTTTTCGCATGTCCATCACCCCGCCACTACATTGTTGATTGCCCAGATCCCACTTACTGCTATTGCAATAGCCTTTGACCATTCACCTCTTACATTATTTGGCTTATGTTTTTCATCCACCGACACATGGAGAGAACAACTGCTAAGAGTGGATCTCACTTGTCAATGCCATTTGCATTCATTTTTCTTAGGTTAATTCCATGTGCTTGGAACATGGGATCATGTTGTTAAGACACTCAGTCTCTCTAGACGAGTACACTTTTATCTCTTTTTTGGACTCGTAAAAGGATAAGAAAAATACACTTTGGAGTAAACTTTTATCTCTTTTTTAGACTTGTTAAAAGACATGAAATAGACACCATCACGAGTATAATTTTAACTCTTTTTCGGGCTCGTTAAAATTGAATAAAAAAGACACTACCAAGAATACTTTTATCTCTCTTTCACGCTCGTTAAACCATGAAGGAGACACTAAAAACCAAAAAAAAAAAATTAAAAAAAAGAGTCAGATTTTTTACCAATGATCTCTTTCCAAAATGGAAGCATCTGTCGAGTTTCCCTTGAACATGGCACCTGTTTGATTCATCATCTTACAGTTGGGTTTTAGCTTACCTAGGAGTCGTCCTAGTAATATGATTCACAGATACTCCTCTGGTTGTTTACTCTTCCAGTCATCATGGAGATCGCTTCAATGCTTCCTGCGTTGTTGCATTATATTCGTCTAGCTCTTGTGTCTTGCTATCAAGTCACCATTGTGTCTTGTTATATGTTCAAGGGAAATTTAAGCCTGATTCGACCATTTACTTTTTTGTTAACTTTCTAAGTCGGCCATCCCTCTATTAGTTGTACTTGGTGATTCTGTCTCTTCACATCATTTGTTTCATGTTTATTAATGGGGGACACATTAAGGCCCTCATTCGATGTATCTCTTCCTATCGAATTAATCACATTGTCTAGGAGAGGGATCTAGAAACAAGCTAGTACCTTGGAGATTGCACTCCTCACTGGCAGGCATCCTCACAATTGACAGTGGGTTTTCATCATTGACTCCTAATCGATTGATTCCATGAGTTTTCAACATCATATCCTCTATTCACACTCACTATATTGTACTAGGTACTTTGGGGTCCATTTTCATCATTAATGGGTCCTCCTGCATATGTTAACAATATACATCAATGATTGAAAATCAGAAAATTTCTTACATGCTCGACATTAGCTCATTTATTCGCATGACGTAGATTTGTACCAACTAGGTTTGGTACAAAGACCTTGGGTTTGGGGCCACCTCCTTCATTCACAACACCCATCCCAAGTTGCAATGGAGTATGTCACTTATGTATGAGTACTTTGAATACTTTGGGGGCACTTTCTATTGGTTTTGGAGCCTGATTATCTTCCTGATTCAAAGGTCTTTGTTTTCGGTCGTGTTTATACCCCATGAATACTTTACACTTCGGAGGAATGTACACTCCTCCAAATGGGGGAGCGCAAAGGGGGGTTATCCCCTCTACGGGGTCTGGGTGAAAGCGGGCCCGGGCGGGAGTTTGAGGGTAAAGCCCCTGAAGGAAAATTTTCCTTGTAAATGTATATTGTAATTTCATTGTAAATATGGACAGTTCATTATAAGGTCATAGATTTGAGAGTAGAAGGAAACCCTCTTTTATGAGGGAAATGTATTGTGGCGATGTATCATGGTGAATATTGTATTCTGAGAGACGAGACTGTGAGAGAAAGAAGAGGAAGTTACAGCGAGTGTATTGTAGGTTGTATCCCTTCATTTGTTGGATAATAATAAAGGAAGGACCTAGCAATTTCTCTGGTGGACGTAGCCCACACTGGGTGAACCATGTATATCTATGTCTCTATTGTATTGTGTATCTTCTGTGTTTTATTTCCGCATTTGTTTTATTTTATTTCTTCGTGATCCTGTTTTTCTAACAATTTACCTCATGCTCGTTGTCTTATTTATGTATATACTGTGGCATAGATCCAAATTGTATTTTCTCGTGGCTATGATCTAGTTGATGAAATGGATCCACCATCTACTTTTTCATGGCCATGGTATTGCATTTTACTTCACGGATTTGTAGTTTGTTGTATTGGTGGGTATGCTTTGTTTTCTTTCCAGCATGCATATGTATACCTCAGGGGTGATCGATATATGTCGACTCGATGTATGATTGTAGGTACTCATTGGTTCCTTGATCTCTAAGCTCCTTCCTTATGCTACTCATCACCATGAATTTTCGTAATATATTTCGGCCATCAGTTCCTCTTTCTGGCCTCATACATTAGGGGCCATATGTTACACTTGTATTTTCCACGATAGGTTTTGCAAGCATGTTACTAGATGTTATGAGGCTAGAATTACATAAATGAGTAAAATTGTCATAATTATTTCACAAGGAAATAATTATTTTGGCACAATTTGATAATTATGAAATAAGAATTATTTCATAATTGAAAAGAAAGTTCATAGTGAGATGGAAAAAGCTCATAATTGAGCATGGAACTTGAAGAAAAATATCATAATAGAGACAAAGTTCATTATAGGTTGGAAAAATCTCATTATTAAGTATGAAACTTGTGCATGACTTGTAATTGCTTAGTTCACATGCCATCAAGCCTATCTATGAATTGTAATTTCTTTGTTCATGTGACATCAAGTTATCCATGACTTGTAACCACCTAATTCACATGTTATGAAGTCTATCTCCAATCTCTTCT
This sequence comes from Picea sitchensis, assembly GCA_010110895.2. Classification (NCBI taxonomy): domain Eukaryota; kingdom Viridiplantae; phylum Streptophyta; class Pinopsida; order Pinales; family Pinaceae; genus Picea; species Picea sitchensis. Next base: position 78,967 of record SNQJ01S0041805.1, read on the forward strand.
AAATTCCTATAAGAAGATGCCAAATCAAGGAGATGGGGAGGAAGAGTTTGAGAGTGGTTATGCTAGAAAAATAGAGAGATAAGCTCAAGTGGCTAAGGAGGAGCATTGGGAACCCGAAACTAGGAGGAATGCATCAAGACTCAAAGTAAATGTACATTGATGTATTTGTCCATTTTTATAATATAGATCTATGTGTTTTCCCCTTCCATATTATCGTGTTCAATTTTATGTGGTAGATATGATCTATCCTTGAGAGATCATATTAGATATGAGTTGAATTTGTGATTTCCTAACACTTGTAGGAGTTGTAGAATTGGTATTTGTTTGTTTTTGGTATTTGTTTGTTTCTTGTGTGCAGGAATCGAATCATAGGAGATAGAGATAGGATCTCAACAGATGCATTATCCATACATGCGAGGAGAACCTTTGATAAAGAGGTATGTCATTCTCCTTCTCTTAGTGTAAAATAAACTATTCTTATTAGATCTAGGGAAACCCCACAAATATCTATACCTATTGTATGCCTTGGATCAAGGGCATATCAAAGGGAGATATGACTTATTCATAGGCCATATTTATCCATAACAAACCTCTTCACTATATTTAGAATGACTCTAGCCTTATTTGGCACCTTAATAAATCTCTCTATGGTCTTAAGCAAGCTCCTCGGGATTGGTATGCTAAAATGGATAACTTTCTTCTTGACACTAGTTTTTCTCTATGTCATTTTGACCCCAATGTCTATACCAAGAAAGTAGGGAACCATATTATAATACTTTTTCTTTATGTTGATGACCTTATTCTCACTAGTAGTGACCCTAAACTTTTAAACCATGTGAAATCTATCCTTAAGAAGAAATTTGAAATGACAAACTTAGGTTATTTTCATTATTTCCTTGGCCTCCAATTATTGCAAACCAAGAAAGGAATTTCTCTTTCTCATACCAAGTATGCATGTGATCTTCTTCGTCACTTTCACATAGAAGATTGTAAACTAGACCCATCTCTCTTCTAGTCTAGAGTCAAACTTGTTTCCACCTACAGTACACCCAAAGTAGATGCCACTTTGTACAATCAGTTAGTTGGTATCCTTTTATATTTGACTCATATATGTCCTGATATTTCCTTTGTTGTTGGACATGTTGCCTAGTATATGTAAACACCCCATGAGAGCCATTAGAAAGCAACAGAAAGGATACTTCGGTATAATTTGGGTACAATTCAGTTTGGGATACATTTTATTTTAGGGGGGATTCCTTTGTTGGTTGGTTTCACTTATTCCAACTGGGATGGCGACCCTTTTGATCAAAATTCTACTGCAGGTTATGTGTTTAGTCTTGGTTTTGAACCTGTCAAATATACTTGTAAGAAACAACAAGCTCTTTCTCTTTCTTCACCAAAAGAAAATTATCGAGGATTAGTTAATGAAAATCAAGGATTCTTATGGCTTCAAAAGATCCTTTCAAAGTTTGGATTCCACGTAGAAGTATCTGACCACGCTCTAGTGTGACAATCAGATTTCCATAAATATATCCAAAGATCTAGTTTAACATCAACACATCAAACACATTGAGCTACACATGCACTTCATCAAAAATATTATTCAAGATCGAGTTCTCAAATTTACCCTATGAATGATCAAATCGTAGACATTTTCACAAAGTCTCTTATAGAAGTGAATTTTTCTAAACTTTGATCTATGTTAGGAGTTCAAGAAGTTGTAATTAAGGGAGGATAGGCTCTAATGCCTCCTTCCTTCTCCTATTTTTTCACCTTTGTAAATCCTTCAATCCTATCCCAAGTTGTTCTTACCTTTGTAAATCCTTCAATCCTATCCCAAGTTGTTATTAAGGGGAGATATTAAGATATTTAGAGACTTAGGAGTTAGTTATTATCAACCTAGTCTAATGTGTCTTTAGGTAAAGTGTGAAATTTCTTTAATGTGTTTCCTTAGTTTGCATTTGTGTTTATGTAATTCGATGATCTCACGATACGTTATAGACAATAAATGATTTGACGATTCATATTCTCCTTGATACTAATGGATATCTTGATTTATGGCTTAACATTAGATTTGTCCATGATCTATATTTAAAGAGCATGGAGGGTCATTTGCATCAAACTCCTATGTAATATCTTAAGTTATTTAGAAACTATTATGTAACATCTTAATCCTTTTGCATTAATATATTGCCTTAAGTGGCGAACCATGGAGTCTTTCCCTTTTTGAGAGTAATATTTTTGCATTAATATATTGCCTCAAGTGGCCAACCATGGATTCTTTCCCTTTTTTAGAGTTCGACCTGTGTGGAAATACCCTAACATATCACGCTTTGTTTTGTGTGGAAATACCCTAACATACCATGTTTTCTTTTTTCATTAATATATTTCCTCAAGTGGCCAACCATGAACTCTTTCCATTTTTGAGAGTTCAACCTTGTAAATACCCTAACATACGATGCTTTGTTTTGTGTGCAAATACCCTAACATACCATGTTTTCTTTCTGCATTAATATATTGCCTCAAGTGGCCAAGCATGGACTCTTTCCCTTTTTGAGAGTTCGACCTGCGTGGAAATACCCTAACATATGGTATGTTTGTTTTTTTCATTAATATATTGCCTCAAGTGGCCAACTATGGACGCTTTCCCTTTTTGAAAGTTCGACCTAAATACCCTAACGTACCATGTATACTGGAAACACCCTAACACACCATGTTCTATTTTGTCATAGAGTCCTCTCATCTTTATCCCCAAATTATAATCCAAAACACTTAATTTTAACATTAATGTTTTACTTATAATTTTAATTTTAAATTCTGATTATTAGTTATCAATCTATAAAATTAGACTTCAAACACTTAACCCTTAACTCCAAGTTAACTCATATACTAAATTTTCTAATTATAATATTTAAAACATCAAATTTTAATTATCAATCTATAAAATTAGACTTAAAACACTTAACCCTTAACTCCAAGTTAACTCATATAGTGAGGTTTCTAATTATAATATTTAAAACATCAAATTATCAATTATCAATTTATAAAATTAGACTTAAAACACTTAACCCTTCACTCCAAGTTAACTCATATATAGACTTAAAACACTTAACCCTTCACTCCAAGTTAACTCATATATTGAATTTTCTAATTATAATATTTAAAACAGACCTCTTGGAAAAAATTGTGTGGGAGTTTATGAAAGGAGTGGACATTCCACCCATCCTCAGGGACAAATAAAGCTTTAATAATGGTGAAGAGAGTGTTAACGCTAATGATTAACCATTAAGTAATTAATTAACAATTTGATCCAATGATCGTTATATAGGACCATTAGGAAATTAAATATAAAAGATTTGTATATAGTAAATGGTTAATTAATGAAGTAATAAAATGAGAATTAATGAGATCATAGGTAAGATATGAACGTTGGGAAATAATAGAATAGGAGAGGGTAGAATACGAGGGGGAGAAGGGGGATTATTAAAATGAGAATTAATTAATAAGATATATGACTTTGAAAATAATTAATTAAAGGAGAATTAAATAGATAAGATAGGACTTGGGAAATAATTAGGGAGAGATAAAATTAGGTAAATTAGAGATTTAGGATTAGATAGGTTAAAAAGGGGGGTTAAGTTAGTGAATGTGATGGGGGTTCTTTTAGTGGATAGAGATTATAATGTTAGGGCAAAAATCAAGACGAGGGGAAGAATGGGTTAGGGTAAATTAGACAAGCGGAAAATCACTAGTGATAAATGTGATGAATAGTAGGTTTTCATGATTGGCTAAGTTTGTATTCATCTTCACGATTGAAATTGTTTGGATTTTTTTCGATTTCAAGCATTTCTCGGATGATGCGAGAAGGGTATAAGGGGGCAGAGGCAAGAATTTTGGTTTTGTCAAAGAAAATACAATGTTTGAATTTGTGAGAGTGTTCGACAATTGATGACTTAGATATGCAATTGTGGTGAGTGTCTGCGATATGTTCCTTGAAGTGGGATTTGAAGGATCTTCCTGTTTGGCCATTGTATGATTTTCCATAGGAGCAAGGAATCTGGTAAATTCCTTGGCCAAGCATGGGATCAGATTTGTCCTTATTTGATCTGAACAATTGTTTAAGGGTTTTGTAGGGTTTCAAAAGAGTTTTGATATTTTTTTTTTCCAACATCTTAGAGATAATGTCAGTGATGCCTTGGATGTAGGGAAGAGAGACCAATGCAAGTGGAGGGGAAGGAGAAGGAGGGAGGGGGGGGTGGATAGATTTAGGGTAGAGGGCAAAGCGAAAGGATTTATTGATTTGAGCGATAGAGTACCCATTTGATATAAGAGTTTTGGTAGGGTGGGATTTCTCTTTATTAAGGGCATGGGGAGCCGAGATTCGAATGGCTCGAGTGATCAAAGTTTTAAGAACTACATATTTTTGGGCTGGGTGGTGGTGTGAATGAGCATGGAGGTATCTGTTGGTGTGAGTCTTTTTCCTATAAACCTGATGGGTAAGAGTACCATCGACGCAAGACGAGAACATATAGAAAAAGAAGAGAGTTGTTGGTTTGAATTTCCATGGTGAATTGGATTTGGGGGCAAATTCTATTAAGATGGTCAAAGAAGGCATTCAACGTAGAACAAAGTTACCAACTTAATGAGAACTGTGACCTCAAAACGAGAACTCTAACCCTTAAAACCCATATTTTTGCATAAAAAACATGAAAAACAACCCCCAAATCAAAAAATGGTGCTATCGGTAGCACCATTTTTTGTAATTGGGTCAAAATTACAATTTTTTTCAAGCATGGGCTTAAAGGATCAAATGGTTGCTCAAAAAAACTTTAAAATCAACCCCCTAATCAAAAAGTGGTGCTACTAGTAGCACCATTTTTTGTAACCGGGTCAAAATTACAACATTTTTCAAGCATGAGCTTAAAGGATCAAATGGTTGCTCAAAAGTGGTGCTACTAGCACTAGTTTTTCTAACCAGGTCAAAATTACAAGTTTTTTCAAGCATGACCTTAAAACATAAAACAATTGCTTAGAAAAACCTTAAAATCAACACCTAAATAAAAACATGACGCTACCTAAAGCAAAATGCAAAATGTTTTTTCTAAACGTTACAATTGCAGCTAATTACAACCTAATTGAAATTGTGGCCTTGACAACAAATCCCTACACAAATAAAAAACTCAAAATTGGATCCTAAATGG